>PVJA010001858.1:0-10577 GCA_004027025.1 Myocastor coypus
TGATGGCGACGGAGACGGAGACGGAGATGGAGACGGAGACGGAGACGGAGACGGAGATGATGGAGATGATGGAGATGGAGATGGAGATGGAGATGGAGATGGAGATGGAGATGATGGCGACGGAGACGGAGACGGAGATGGAGACGGAGACGGAGACGGAGATGGAGATGGAGGCTGCCTGCCAGGAGCACCAGGCTATGCTGATGAGGCAGGACTTAATGAGACGCCAAGAACTTCAGGAACGGAAGAGCTGCATAATCAAGAAAGCAACTGAAGCTCAGTCAGGAAGAGGAGTGTAGGTGCTGTGAAGAAATGCAACAGCAGGAAGTATTCAAGGGATACTTCCCTCATGCATGAGAAGCAGAGATACAGACAGGCCAGATGGCTATGGGAGGTGTTAGGGGCATAAACAACAGAGGTGCCTTGCACCCTGCTGGCTGGTATAGCAGCTCGTCTTGGACCTGCCACTATGATGCCTGATGGAACCCTGGGATTTATGCCACCAACAAGTAAATGTTTTGGCCAGGCTGCTACGATGCAAGAAATTGAGGCAGTTGGCGGAACCCCTCTTGCTTTCAACCAGGCAGCTCCTAGAGCTGAGTTTGTCCCCAAACAGCTGTTGATGATACTAATGAAGATGCAGTGTCTAGTTTCCTGAAACCCTTAAATGAAGAAACCCCTTTGCACTAGCCAGAATTCTCCCTTTAAAAAGTGTTAGAGATTCCCCCTGATAGTTAGCTCTTCTCTGGCTGCGCTACTCTAAAGGAGTACGCTGGGGGCGGAGGGCAAGGGAGGGATAATATTTAACAAATTCTGTGTGGATTGTTTAATTGGTTCTGTGTGACGCATTCCTGAAATTTCAAATAAAATGAATTGTTGGAGGCTGGGGGAACCGTGATGGAATGATTCCTCAGCGTCCTCTTGATCTTGAACATTCTGTTTTTTTTTTTTGTTGTTTTTTTTTTTGTCCATTGTGTTTTATTTGCTTTCTACACCCCTCACGCCCAGAGACTCTGCCACATACACCACAAAAACAGAACATGTCCCAGTGACCTTAGCCCCCATGGCTCCATTTGCTCCCAGGCAAGAATTCAGGCAAATGTCCTCAGAGGCCACAGACAGCACATGCATGGTCCTGCTATATTCCATATATTATACTGTCATGTACTGAAGACGTTTTCTCTTGGTGATTTTCATTTTAGTATATCGTTTAAAAAACCTGGTAACTTGCCTCTACCTTTTCCTTGGGCAAGCACATCCCAGAAATGACATTTTTGTGTTTATGATGTTGCCATTCACAGCTTTTCCTGATAGGCCTAGTACGATCTTGGGAATAGCGTTACTGCCTGCTGAAGGCCTGACAGTAGCTCTTAGCCTTGCCTATCTTAGGTAGTTATGCTGTACGTTTTCTATTGGTGCACCATGTTTGATTTATCCCTCATACCTTAAAGCTGGAGTTTTTCTGAGAAATGGAGCAATAATATAGCATCTACTTATTAAAGTACATTTTAAACCTTTTTTTTAAAGTATATTTGAAAGAGAGTTTTGACATCCTTGAGAAAGACATTTTTGCATTCAATGATAGCAAAAAAGTTTTTCAGAAAAGATTTACCACTTAAAGAGGCACCAGGTTTAGAGCCACAGCTCCTATGAAGTAAGTAGTGAGGGGAAAACAGGGCACAGAAACCTGGGGTCCAGGGGAAGTCTGTCTGAAGTTTAATCATAAACAGGAATTGAAGGAGCGAGGGCATTGAAAAAAAAATGCTAGATGATCCAATAAGCACAAGAAGCAATTGGCTGGAAGGTAAATGGCCACTCAGTGTGCTTGCGTGAAGAACATAGGTTAATAGAGAACAAGAGTCTGAAGGAACTGAGAGATACAGAGTCAAGACTCTATCTTATTATAAAATGATGGCGTAGTGTCATAAATATAATAAACAATGATGCACCGATGACCTAGAGAGCATTTATTCAACACTAAGCCACATTTTTATACTAATGAGAATAAAATGCAAGAGGCATTTAAAACTAAGATAATGTATAACTTGTCAACTGGAAAGAAAGGAGGAATACAGCTGTTCAAGCTGGATTGTTGGAGGAATAGGGAAATTTTCTCTAACCCCTATAAGATTGATATTAGAGGAAATGCTAAGGCAAACATCATTAGAAAGAAATTAAGCCTCAATAAGAAAGACAATTAGTAGGAGTAATAAGCCATTTAGAGTTCATTTAAGACTCCAGATTCAGGTTTGCACAGTGATCTTATTAGTCTGTTCTGCACATCTTGGAGCACCTTTTTTTTTTTTTTTTTTTTTTTTTTTTTAAGAGTGTACAAACTAGAATTAAAACAGAAAAAAATACAAGTGATACAGAATTTCACTTAACAAAGTCATATGAATTTCACGTTGTTTGTTGTAATACATAGTGTTGTCTTCCAACCAGTTACTCATATTAACAGATACAGTTAATATGAGTTGAAGAGGAAAGGAAAAAAGAAAGACATGTATAAGAAATTAAGAAGAAGAAAGTATGAACAATTGAAAAAAGAAGACAAAACAAATTAAAGCATTAATTGCTTTTTTCCATAGACCAGGAATACTTGTAAATTGCAAAAGCTGTGTTATTGTCATTTCAGAAGCCATGCAAAACACTGGATATGTTAAAAGACTTTTATTTAAAGGATACAAAAGGAAAATACTTCTTTGTAATCTTTTGAGCCAAGCACATATTCATTGTGCAGTTTATCTTTAGCTTTGATAATTATTTTAGTGGATAGTTGAAATGACTGATTTCCCATGTATAAAAATAATCAACTTCCTTTTTCTCTTTGAGATTTACAATAGTATCAATTATGAAAGTATTTTGAAATTAGAGAGGTGAGCTACGGATATTGCCTGACGTCTCAAAGAAGATGCTCTTACATAAAATCATTTCATGTATGCTGAAACATGCATGGAATGCCTAATAAGTATTATGTAATCCAAGACTGAATCCAAAATGAACTGAATACAATACAATACTACTAAATGCTGCTCTTATTGAAAAGCCTTTAGTTTTACATACAACATAAAGTAATACAAACCATATTCAAGTGTTTTTTATTATCTTCATGTTGTTATTACATTGTATATCTTGAGAAAATACATGATTTCTATTTCACAAGCAATAACTGAGGTGATATTAGATAGGTAAAGATTGACTTTAGTATTCCATTGTTTCTGTTTTACTATCTTGAAAAATCAACTAATTTCTGGTCAGATCTGTTTTGCTATCAAATTATTGTTTTTTTTTAACTTTATATTATGGCCAGCTCAGCCTGCCTTTGGGGAGGGGCTGCCAGGCATGTGGTGCCTGGGATCAAACTGTGGTCCCCATGGTTGTCTAAGCTTTCCTAAGCAGGTGCTTTAGACCACTGAGCCATCTTGCCAGGCCCTACTACCAAATTATTCATCATGAAATTTCTAATATTAGTAATTTACATGTAACTATAAATATAATTCTTCTTCCAAATGTCAGTGCCTTTAAACAATTAAGTTATCTATTCTCTTAATTTTTCCCCCAGTCCCTATAAGCATGAGATTTGTTAGGTAATATCAATTTTTGAATTAACTTACTGTTATGATAATCAGATTAATACACATTTTAATAGGCTTTCATGTCTCAAGAAGCTCCCCAAATCAAAGATCAGCATAGCCTTTTACTTTTTGATCTTTTTGAGGCAGAGTCTCACTCAGTAGCTCAGGTTGGTCTTAACCTCACTTTGTAGCCGAGGCTCATCTTGAACTCACAACGATCCTCCTGTTTCAGCCCTGCAAGTGCTGGAATTATAGGTATCCATCACCACACTTGGCTAAATCAGTCTATTAATGTAGTCGAATGCCATTCCAAAATAATTTTATTCCTTAAGTAAAAGGAATAAAATTTTCACCCTAAGATTAAGGAGTTTAGGTATTAGTTTTTAAAGAGAAATAATTTTTGCAAAAATTGTGAATATACATAAAGCTAAATTTTCAGGCTGAACAAAAAATTTATACAGATTTAAGAAAATTATAAACACACACATGTACATGCATGCCAAGGAAATAGAAACTTTCTGTTTTAGTTGTTTTAAAATGCACAATAAAGGTCAGATGCATTATATGCCAGATTTCTAGCCTAGCAGATAGAGACAGAAGGTTCTTAAATTTAAGCCCAACCTGGATGATTAAGGGAAACTTTGTCCCAAAATGTAAAAGGACACAGCATGTACTTCAGTGGTACTCAGGAGCATTGCACCATTTAGTTTTATTTGTGGCATAAAAAATACATCTATAATGTATTTTAATCAAGAAATATTCCTAATATATTATTAAAATATTTTTACTTTCCACTCCTAAATAATAAGGCTTGTCTTAGTTACTTTTTACTCATTGCTGGGACAAACACCTGACACTTGAAATGTAGGAAGGAAAGGTTTATTTGGCCCACAGTTTGTGGAGGTTCAGGTTCACACTCTGTTGGCTTCAAGGCAGCAGAAAACAATGAAGAGCAGAGGAGGAGCAACAGCTGTGGCATCCGTCAAGCCTCTCTCTTCCAAATTCTGTGCCACGGCAGAGCTCCTCCAAAGTGGCGTGGCTGAGAAGATCAAGCTCCTCCAAAAAACCTGGACTTCTTCAAGAATGCAGGGCAGGACTGGGCCAGGCAGGAAGCAGCCAGGTCAGGGCCAGGCTGGGCTGCTCTGAGCTAGGCTGGGCTGGGCTGGGCTTAGAGTGGAGCCAATCACATCCCAGGGCAGGCCCTCTACATCCTGCAGGATGGGACCCTCGCAGCCCGGAACCAGCCAAGCCCATCCAGCCAAGCTTCCTCAAGTTGACACAATGTATCCACTACCACAAAGGCTTTTACAATAATTAATTTGTATGACACCTAAAAGTGTAAGGGATATATGTGTTCCCAGTTCCGAAAGCTGGGAACTCTGAAATTAAAGATTACAAAAAGTATCAGAAGATTTCGCTAGAATATAGGGCCTGCTCTTTATGGCCTGTTTTTTTTTTTTTTTTGTTGTTGTTGTTATTTGTTTGTTTGTTTTCCTTCAGCTGCCTACTAAACTTCTCTAAGCATGTTTTTTTTGTTTTTTGTTTTTTGTTTTTTTTTGTCTACAGAATAAAGATAAAAGTAATGTAACCTTTAAACTAAAATGTTAGCTCCATTCAAATTTCTAAACTTTGGATATAATAGATGGTCTCAGTGGAGAAAAACATGAAAATTACTCCATGTTTTCTAGTATTTTAACATTGAAACTGGGACAAGAGCCCATAATCAAAGCACACCCAGCTTGTTTCAGTGACCCTCTGATTAGATCTGAGCTGCCATTTGTCTCGTTTCAGTATGAGGATGAACATTCCATCATCTGTTATACACAAGAGATGCAGCAGTATAATTCCATTATCATACCAGAGGCTTAAAATGTAGGATATTTTACAGCATAAACTATGGTCCAAGGGTGCAAGCCTGCTGTCACAGTTCAAACTGAAACTACAAAGCAAAGCACTCCTTATTTCATGGCTTTGTTCTATTGAGACACCCCATGAATCGGGTACTGTCAGATGATGCCTATTCATACTGAAGAGACTGAGTCCTGTACTGAACCCTCTGATTCAAATGCCACCTCTTCTGAACGCACTCACAGACACAGCTGGGTACCTTGGGGCACGGTCGATTTATCACATAAGATTGCCAGTACAAGCTAGACTCCATGTTTTAAAAAATAATGAATCATCTGTCCCTCCAAACTTGCTCTTTCTCATATAATGCAGATCTTAATTCATAAGATTTTACATCCCCCTGAATAATAGAACACAGGCATCCAGAGATCAACCTTGATTTCTCCCTCATTTTAATCTTCATTTCAGGGCTACACCAGAACCTAAATGCAGCATAGACCTAAAACTGGAGTAGCATGCTTTGCCCAACTGTTGTCCTTCCTCTATTCTTTATTTTGGTGATAATCTACTCACTTGAGTAAAAAGTGATAAGGATATTATAGCTTTGCTATATTTTAATACCTCTCTTGTAATCTGTGACCAAATCCCTTTGCCTTTCCTTTATAACCTGTTCTAATAGTGGTGTCCTCTTCTCTTGGTTCACTCCATCATTTGACACTTTTTTATATTTGGAATCTGCCTTGTATTTGGAATCTGCCAAGAGGCTCCATCGGTTCTAAAATCACTGTATTATCTGTCAATGATCCTATGATCTTTTGTATCAGAGAAGAAATAATTCATACCTGTGAGTCACTAATCTAACACCTAACAAGAAAAGACCTTGTCCTATATTCATGTCCCCTTGCTAAATGTTTTGCTTCCCCATTTCGTACTGGATTTCATCGATTTTACCTGAGCAATGGTGCTTGTAACCTCATTGGTTCAGCATAGTTTTGTCCCTCCTTATGCCCACCTGACTTCCCATGTTCTCCACCACCTCATATTCGCCTCACTGCATGGTTTGACTCTATAACTCAATGGCGTCCCAAATTTCCTGTTCAAGGAGATTATGGGGCCACGGATGAAAGTGATCAATGATGTACAGTGTGCCAAAGATAGTCACCTGGAGGGAAAACATTCTCTCAGGCTGTCACAGAGAGCAAACTGGTCAAGCAATGGCCATGACTCATGCATATGGCTAACACTTGTTGTATGTTGGGAGCTAGCAGGAAGCCAGGAAATTTGATCAAGTGCGTAGGTGGGACTGGGCTTCCCTTTCTGGGGCAAAAAGCTACCCCAGTGCTGAGAAAAACAACCTGCTTGGTTCAATATAGAGATAAGGACAAAGCATCTTTAGTAGAGAACAATAAAGCCCAAGGACCCCTACAGGGAGCTCTGGTTGTCTCCTCCCCTGCTTGGAATGTTTTCAATTTCCCCAAAGCAGTTACCCAATTTCCTTATCCTGTCCTTGAATACTGAAAAAAAGGAATATCCTTCTGAGGATCTAGGCTCACTTTGAGAGAGACAAGTCTTGGTGAGTCCTCTGAGCTACCTTCATCAGGTCTTCTCGTCGTTTCTTTCGGCACCGACACCAGAACAACACAACAAACACTGACAAAGTACTGTACATGGTTTCAAGGTAAATCCTGAAAAGATCTGACTGATCTTGTCAGATACAAAAGTTACATATTTTTGGAATACAGGTCTTGCTTTATCTTGGTCTTACCCATCCAGCTGAAAAGTCTAACCACCTTTTTATACCTTTTATGGTATAAAAAGGAAAGCCATATTAATATGCTGAATTGTAAAAGGCTCAAGTCAACAGCTTCCAATAATGCCAGATGAACTGGTAATCCACTACTCTTATGACCTGTTGAACTACATATACAGCTACTTTCTCTTTGTGCAATGAAAATAAAGATTTCTACTAATGATGTGTCGACAAGAAATCACATTTTCATTTGGTACTCTGAACAACTACAGTGAAGACAACAATATGGAATGCATTAATTGTTATAAAAGATGTATATATAAAAGTCTCTGAAAGAGACAGCTTCCCAGGAAACACGCACTTGGGGTATCCCTTTCTGTCACTCTCTCAGAAAGAAGTTTTTTTCCCTGAATAAATATATTCTGCTCACAAAAAAGTTATGAAGACACATAGGATAGATATTTAATCTTAGTAGAAAATCTATATAAAATTATCAATTATCCAATTAAGAAATTGGATAATTTCTTACCTGCTCTAATAGTGGTAAGAAACAACATTGGAACAACACCCCACACACACACTCAGTTGTGTACTAAATTGTTCATCATTGCCTGAAAGAAAAACTACACACTTCATTAAAGACGTCTTCCAGATCATGTTATCTGTCTCCTTTCTTAAATCTACTAGACATGGGTCTCATATCACCCACATAACCACCTGTTCCTCTTTTTGGTAATGTTTACATATTTTAAATCAATTTTTTTCTCTTTTTTAATATTTAAAAGTTTGGCTCAAGGCTATTTTCCTAGAAAAATGCCTATCTTTGCATTTGACAATTTCAGTATTCATGTAGCTAACACTTCCACTGTACTAACACATCAGTTCTTCGCATATAAATTATAATTATTTTTTTTTACTTTTAAAAATATTGTCCCCAGAGTTTGATATGACCTTTTGCACTTGACTGATTGATTGAAAAACATCTTCAGGTAGCAGTATTTCATTTTTGATACAGTGAAAATACCTTATAATGAAATATTACTAACTCCTTCCATTTCCTTTAATCTTTACTTTTTAATTTTATTTATACATACGCTATATTTGACACACATTTTTAATCAAACTTATCTGGAAAAAGAAGCTTTTCTTTCTTAAAAGTTTTCCTTAAACAAGACATTTTAAAACTCCTATTTTCAATGAACTCTTATCTGTTAGATCAATGAATTAGAAAAGTAAACATTTTGAGGTTTGTCTTTTCTGTGCTTCTCTGTTGCTTTTGTTTATTTTTCTGAGTTTTTTACTTATTGACAAAAAATTATCATGTATTTTATGTAAGCATTTACTTTCCCGCTACCTTTGCAGGATAATTTCATAGATTGCAGAATTGTAATTCCAACATGGTGGAGCTTTTTAAAAAAATTATTTTACTTCATTCCCTTCTACTTGAATGCTTCAAAAACAACTCAGATGCAATCTTTATCTTTGTCCTTATAATTCAGATGATTTTTTTCTTTCTTTACTTTAGAGTTTTTGCAGTTTAAATATGTTTCATCCCTAAGTGTAGTTTTTGATGTTGATTTTTTTTTTTTTTTAATTTTATAATCCTCTGTTTGGCATTCTTTCTGTTTCCTGGGTCTGGGGTTTAGCATATTTTAGGAAACTGCCAGTCACTGTTGTTTCAAATATTTGCTCACTCATTTTTCTTTTAATTTTCTTTTTCAAATTTACATTCTACACAGGTTATCTTTTCTAATTGCGCCACAGTTTCTGGACGCTCTGTTCCACTTCTGCGTGTTTTGCCTCCTTGCATTTCAGTCCTCTCCCCAGTCGTCTAATGAATCCATCTACACGTTCTTCACTCCTGTGGAAGCAAGTCTTCTCCTTGCCGTCACTTCTCGGCTCTAAGGCTTCCTGGCTCCTTGTTTTCCCATCTGTTCTTGCATGCTGTCTATTTTGTTCATTCGAGTACTTGGCATAAGAATCATGGTTTTAAGCTCTGGGTTTAATAATTCTAATATCCGTTCCCATAAATGATTGGTTCTGCTGCTTGCTCTTTCTCCTCAAATTATGTTCCGTACTTCTTAGGAGGCCTTGTAATTTTTGGCTGAAAGCCAGATATAATTAGTAAGGAAAAGAAAATTCAATACATATCTTTAGTAATAATATGTTGTCAGGTGCGAAGGCAGATAAACACCTCATAGAGACATTGCCTCTGGATTGAACCTTTCATGCAGTTATCAGTCTTGTCTCCCACAGGCAGCAAAAGACATCTCACGAGAGATGAAGTGCAATATTTCCTTCCTTGTAGGTCAGTTAGGCTCCCATCAAACCTAGTAGGTTCAAATCTGCCAAAATAGATTCTCTTATAAGCTCTAGCTAACTTTCTCTTTTCCCCAGCAAAAAGCCACTGGAGGTAAAACTTACTTCATGCCTGTAAAGCTGTGCCCCATGAGAGATTTTGACTCTCAGATTTGTCCAAATGTAGCCTACAAGAGTTCATCAATTACAGTTCAAGTTTCCCCTGTCTTAATACTGGCTCCCACAGAGGTTTTTATTAATGGGTCTCCAACCAAATAAAACACGGTTTTCTCTATCTTCCTGTCTGTCTCTGCAATTCGAAGAACAGTGGTTTTACTTCTGACATCAGTTCTTTCATGGATCAGAAAATTGTTGATTTCCATTTG
Organism: Myocastor coypus; assembly: GCA_004027025.1. Lineage (NCBI taxonomy): Eukaryota > Metazoa > Chordata > Mammalia > Rodentia > Myocastoridae > Myocastor > Myocastor coypus. Next base: position 9,858 of record PVJA010001858.1, read on the forward strand.
TTCAGCTTTTCTCCTTGTCATGAAGGCATAGAGGTGACTTCCAGGCTCCTTGTGAGCCGCACTAGAAGTTCTGCCGCATTTCTTTAACCACCTAACTTGATGACTGGCCCTCTACCCTGCTTCAACTGATTAGTTCATAATTTAGTTTAGAATTTGACAACATCAAAAATTGTAAATCTTTCTCAAATTTCAATTTAGAATATTCCAGTCCACTTAATACCAGCACTTCTTCTTGGTCTTTCTCCTTGAACACTGGCTTTAAAATGTCATAATAGTAATCTATTACTATCATCACGGCAATTATCCATTACTGTATCACTGTTTTGTCTCCATCACTGAACTAAATTTGAATTTTGGTTTACTTTTTACAGTGTTGTTTATCTGCATAATCAGTCTCTTTTATATTTCCCTTCAGTTTCCAGGTTCCCTGAAAAAAAAATCTAAGTCTAAATAAACATTTTGTATCCCTCACTTTGTTTTTAGAGTTTATTTCCATCCTTTGGCTTTATTTCCTAAAGTGAATAAAAATAGTAAAGCATTGGTAATGATAGATAGAGAATTTCATCAACAAAAAGAGGAAATCAACAAATGTTGTTATATTACATATTGTTGTCTTCAAATTAGTTGTTCAGATTACCAGGTATAACCATGCAGTGTGTCAAAAACTTTTTAAAAAGTAATTTAAGTGTTGGGGCTGGGGAGATAGCTCCATGGCACAAG
>PVJA010001858.1:10677-42123 GCA_004027025.1 Myocastor coypus
AGACAGGGTCTCGCTATGCAGTTGAGGCTGGCCTTGAGCTCACTTTTGTAGCCCAGGCTGGTCTTGAACTTGCACCAATCCTCCTGCCTCAGCCTCCCGAGTGCTGGGATTACAGGCGTGAGCCACCACGCCCGGCCCTACTTTTTTTCTTTTTCTCATTTCTCTCATCTCAGTTCTTCCTTCCCCTTGAGCAGTTTCTTTCTCTTTCACAGTAGCAATTGTACCTTTTGGATTTTACACTAAGGTTCTTACACTAAGGACATGATATGATGTTTGAACATGCAGTTCTGATTTATTTCTCTTACCAGTATGATCTCTCTAATTGTGTCTATCTATAAAAGTCAAGAGTTTATCTTTTTCATAGCTGGGTAATACTCCATTGTGCAAAAATGTCACATATTTATTATCTATCCTTTGTTTGATGGGCATTTAGGTTTTTTACAAGATTTAGCTGTGATAAATGGTGGTACTATAAACATTGATGGAAATATATTATTATGATGTTGGTGAATGGGAGTTCTAATACTAATTTTAAAAGGAATTTTCACACTGATTTCTATAGTGGTTGGCTGTACCAGTCTATACTCCCAGCACCAGTGAAAAAGGGTTCCTTTTTACCCCACAGCCACTCTGGCGTTTTTTATTACTTCACTTCTTTGTGACAGTTATTCTTTCTGGAATGAGATGGACTCTCAGTGTTTTAATCTGCATTTCTCAAATGGCAGATGATGTTATACATTCAGATTCAGTGCAATCCCAATTAAGATACCATTAGTATACCTCACAGGTCTAGAGGAAAGTGTTCCTAAAATTTATCTGGAACCAGAAGACACCTAGAATAACAAAAGAAACCTTGTGAAACAAAGATAAGGCAGAAAACATCACAATCTCTGACTTGAAATTATATTACAAAGATATTGTGATAAAATCATCATGACATGGACAAAAAAATAAACAGACAAGAAGATAAAAAATAAGATGTATGTTGCAACATAGAGATAAGAATGAAGGCAGTTGGTGTCTAGATGCAGGGAGATATTGACAGAGCCTGGGGAGGGCTGCCTTCTGTTGCTAGGGAGTCTTGGAAATCTGGGGCTCAAGGTTGCGGATGGCAGCTCATCCCATGGGTGCCCTGTTCTTTGTTCAATTGCTACGTGACACCAATGATTGCCTCCTTCCCTGCTTGAAGTATTATCAGTTAGCATTTGTGTGAGCTACAGGTCTGGAATATGCGGTATCTATTAAAGTAGTGACATATACTCCTTAGCCATTTTTTTAATGCTGAATAAAAAGAAGAGTCTTCCGAGGATCTAGGCTCACTGGAAGAGAAATCTCAGTGAGTCCTCTGAAGCTACATTCATTGGGTCTTCTCGTCATTTCTTTCGGCACCGACACATATCATACAACAAGTGGCACACAACTCAGGGCATGGAAGACGACCAGGGGTGAGTTAAGAAAGACCTGACCAAGTGGAAAAAGTACGCCCAGAGTAGGCGAGACCATTGGCAATAGCTCAGAGTAATGGGAAATTCTGCATCAGTAGAAAAGGAGTAAGTCCGTCTTATTCAGACATTACTCAGAGGTGCAGGGTGGGGGTTGTTAAAGTGAAACCAAAGAATTTGAAAGAATTATTTTCCCTTATAAAAAAGACATTGTTGTTGGTTTCAGCCTAAGGGAAAGGCTGCTTTAAACTTAAAAGTTTGGAAGCAAGTTATGAGAGCGTTGTGTCTTGCTTACCAGAATGGGAACCAATTCCTCATCATGTATGGCCTCAGTAGTTTTATTTCCCTACTTTTGGAACCATTGCAATTAGACTCAGAAGAGTCTAAGAAATATTTAAGCAGGTCAGTTTCAAATGCTGATATTGCTGAACCTCAAGAGTAGCCTCCACACAAATGTAAATCTGTACATGAGACCCTTTTAAGACCTCTGCCTCCCTCCCTATGAAATGCAGATGCTAGAATAACAAAAAGGACAAAACAGAGCAAGGAGCCTCTGTGGTGCATAATTATGATAAAGTTGCACCCCCTCAAGACCCCCTACATGAAGGCGCACCCCAGCATACCAAGAGCGTTAGTTCTTTACATTTCTCAATGCTTTGTAGTAGGGATGAATCTAACACACTAAGTCCTAAAAAGCAGATTTATAGCATTCCAAACCACCTCAGAATCTGAGGATTTGGAGGATGTAAAACAAAAGGAAACTAAGAATGAGGTCTGTGAGCTGAGAACTAAGGTAAAGCAATTATCACAATTGATTTCTAAATCAATTGAAAAATGAAGGTCTCTACCCCTATAGCTCCTCCATCTCAGTTCACAAAAATTCAGCCCCCACTGCCGTCTTTTAACCCTTCTGCTCCTCCATATGAGGAAAGAAAGGAAGCCCCCATAAAAGTTCATAAAAGTGTGATATCTCAGGCTCTTATGCAAGGGAGACTGCAGTGAGATCCTGAAGCTTATTCTGCCCCTTTGGGTATGTTTCCTGCAGTGGTTCAACAACACCCACCAAATGATCAATTTCCCCAGGACTGTGTACAGTGGGAACACCAACCTCTGGCATTCAAGGTTATTAAAGATTTAAAGCAGGCTATTATGGCCTATGGTATTCATTCGATTTATGGGATTGGATTAATACAAGGATTAGCAAAAAAACATAGATTAATTCCTCATGATTGGAAAGTTTTGTGCCATATAGTTTCAGAGGCAAGCCAATATTTACAGTTTAGAACTTGGTGGAAAGATAAAGCAGATATTCAAGAGAGGGTTAACAGGGGACAAAATCCCCTAGTTAATGTTTCATAAGATCAACTCACTGGGTCAGGGGACTGGCTTGGTATCCAAGCCCAATCGAAATATGATGATGTGGCTATTGTGCAAACTCGCATTTATTGTTTGAGAGCATGGGAAAAGATGGAAAAACCAGAGGATGCTCAAAAGTCATTTGCTAAAGTTTTCCAATCTAATAAGGACCCATGCGTAGACTTTGTCTCCTGACTAAGACAGGCTATACATAAAAAAGTGAGAGCACCAGATTTGAGGAAGTTATTGTTATAGACTTTGTCTTTTGAGATGCAAATACTGAATGTCAAAAGGCTCTCGGTCCCTTTAAAACACAGGGTGTATCATTGGAACAATATATTAAGGCCTGTGCTGATATTGGCGCAGAGCCATACAAAGTTAATTTATTGGCAGCTGCCTTACAGTCTCTTTTTAAAACAAAATCATACTAAATGTTTTAGTGTGGGAAGATGAGTTATATGAGAAAAGATTGCAAAATAGGACAAAATAAAAAGAAAAAAGGAGATAAAAATAGCAAGACTGTTCCAGGACTTTGTCTGGGATGTGGAAAAGGTAAACATCAGGCTAATGAATGCCACTGCAAACTTGATAAGAATAGGCAACCCTTACAATCTCAAAGAAACTGGAGAAGGGGCCTATCATCTAGGGGCCCAGAGAAAAACAATATGCAATATCCAAAGTTTTCATTGACCAGCCCAAATTCCAATCAAATCCAGGATCACAGACTTTTTCCATGTAACCTCTGATCTGTTCCATGTAGCAGCTTTAGATCTGATGGCTATAAAAGATCAGCTTTGTTCCTGCCTGCTTAAAGACTGTACAAAATTAAAACTGGAGTTTTCAGCCCTATTCCAAAAGATACTGTAGCTCTGCTTGTAGAAAAGATACCGTAGCTCTGCTTGTAGAAAACAGTACTATTGTTACCCAACGTGTATTTGCACATTTGTTAATTTTTTATAGTGATTATAAAGGAGAAATATTGCTTATGATATCTACTACTAAACCTTTTCAAATTAAAACTTAACTGCTTATTAAAAATAGAAGTCAGCTTCTCTTTGTGCATATTAAACTTATACTGCACTGCCTGGCAAAGTGACAGGAGGCACAGAGTGGCTATGCACAGAGGCCAAGGCTACAGGACCATAATTCCTTTAAAGCTTTAAGAAGTAATATGGGCTTGGCAGGATGCCTCAGTGGTCTTAAGCGCCTGCGGGCGGCTGCAGGGACCGCAGTTCAATCCCCGGCACCACATGCTACACCAGCCCTGCCCTCAGGGCAGGCTGAGCCGGCAGTAAAAATAAACAAACTTCTGAAACAAGAAAGAAAAAAAATAATAATAAAATAAATTAAAAAAAAATAAAGAAGTAATATGGGCTCAAGAAAGCCCTTTGTAGTGCAACTGTTAGGAGTGATATACATATATCTATATCTATATCTATATACATATACATATACATATATATATATATATATATATATATATATATATATGTGTGCATAGTTATGGATGACTAGTGCTTGTCTGTTTAGTTCCTGATAAGACCCAAGTGAGTTCCTGTTTCCTTAAGTTTTCTATTTTCTGAGACCTTTAGGTTCCAATTTCCCCCTTTGGTTTCCTGGTCAAGAATAAAGTCACAGCTTTCCCATTAGCTGCCCGCGGGCTCACTTCCCCGTTAGCTGCCCGCGGGCTCACTTCCCCGTTAGCTGCCCGCGGGCTCACTTTCCCGTTAGCTGCCCGAGGGCTCACTTTCCATTAGCTGCCCGCAGGACCGCACCATCCCGAAACACCCCAATCACCTTCCCCAATCCCCCGAATAACGAACGCTATTGGCTTCTGTGAAACCTGCTTGTTGAATCCCTCATTAGCATAGACAGCCTATAAAATCCCGTACTCACCGAGGCTCAGGGTCTCTCTCCTGGCGGGGGGGTGACCCTACGCCGGCGTAGCCAGAAAAAGCGCTATAACACCTTTATAATAAAAGAGCTCTATAACACTTTGAGGCACCGACTCTTGGCTCATCCTTCTCCCTACGTCTCCAGGACCTAACACAACCACCACTAAGCTGCTGTTAGCCCTAGGCCAGCACACCTATGGAGTAAAATCAACCAAAGATAGCCTCAGTGCTAAGTAATTGGCAAGTTTCCTTTGGTGTAGTTAATGCTGTTTATAGAAGGAAATCAAAGTTATAATTCTATCCAACCAAATCACTTTTTAAACCACACCAAATTCTTATATTGCTCAATTGGTCATTCATTTTTGCTAAAAATTTTAAAATTATTAAAAGGAAATAGTGGGCTAAAAAATAAAAATTAATTAAAGAAAACCATTTTGACAGCTTTTCAAATGCTAATGTGGGTGACCTCCAGGTAAAACACCTATAAAGGTGTAAAGCCATTGCCCCAGGATATTTTAAAAGATTACTTAAAATTCTTTTAATTCCTAGTAAGTTTGACTGCTTGTTTTATTGTCCTAAGCTTAAAATGTTGTTTAAAATAGGGCTTTTATATGTTACAAATAACTATTATAAGCGTTTAGAATAATGTCTAAAAGCCTTCGAGTTTAAACAGTAGTTTGATTTTGATATCCCACTTAACTAATAAAAGGCTTGGTGGTGGCCTTCAAAGGAGTTCAAGCCATGATACTTAACTAATTTCTCTGGTGCTATCGACTGTCATTATCCTTCAGAAGAGTTAAATTAATTTGATTTTTTAAATGATAAAAGGTCATATTAGGGGCCAGGGAGATAGCTCAGAGGCACAAGTGCCTGCCTGGCAAATGCAAGGTCCTGAATTTGATCCCTGGTTCCGCAAAAAAAAAAAAAAAAAAAAAAAAAAAAAAAAAAAAAAAAAAAAAAAAAAAAAAAAAAAAAAAAAAAAAAAAAAAAAAAAAAAAAAAAAAAAAAAAAAAAAAAAAAAAAAAAAAAAAAAAAAAAAAAAAAAAAGGTCATATTAGATTAAATATTAGATTAAATAAGAAAAAATGCATGTCTTACTCTTCTGAAAAATAAAATACAGGTTTTTCACTGTATGATTAAAGCTCTATTAAAGCAAAAGGAGGGTTAATCCTGCCAACTTCACCCTTTAATATATCTATTACATTTTTAAACTTTTGCAGCAACAAGACAAACCAGGTAAGAAAAAAGGGCTAATGAAGGTCCTTAGGAGAGATTTCCACACTAGACTATGGAAGGGACTCAGTCCACAACTACCTTGGGGCAGAGGGTGTACTTGTGAATTTCCAGAGAATGCTAAACGACCTATTTGGGTACCAGAGTATACTGTCAGGCTGCACCATGAAGTCCCGCCTAAAGAAGAAGTTAACTACAGTGAGGCTACATCCAGCCTGGGGCCTCTTCAAGGAACTGACCAAATAGAAATTTAAGGTCTGAATAGGTGACAAAAAAAAACATAATTATAAAACATGCATATTAATTATAAAGAAAATATTTTATTTCTTCAAATTTTTCTAATAAGAGGTCTCTACTACTTAGCAAATAACAAAATCTGACTAGTCTACTTATAAATTTGGCCAAAAAAAGTGAGTGCACTCTTAATTCTATAAGGGGTTTAATGTGTCTGTGTTTATGTGTTTGTGTGACTTTCAACGAACAGCTGTTCCTTTTTTTGTTTTCTTTTTTTATGATTTGTTTTAAATATAATTGGAGATCTAGACTTGAAAGCATGCTTTTTTCCTAAATTACCGGTCAAAGTGATATTAAAATTGATTTATATACAATACATCATAAAGTTTAAGATAATTTAATAAAAATTCCCTAGAGTAGGAAATAATTTATTAGTGAGGAGTCCAATTGATGAATACAATCTCTTATTAATTAATGAGGAACTCCCAATAGTCTCTTAAGAGACACCTTCAATAAATAGGTCATTGGTTAAAGGATAAAGTTTTTCAAAATGTTACAATAAGGTTTTTTCTTTAAAAATGGTTGTGGTAAAAATCTAAATTAAAAAACAAAGGTCTTCACATGAGTATGATAATTCACTGTTGTTTATCTCATGATATATAGTGTATTTATGATTGTAGGTATACAGATCTTTCAAAATGTAAAGCAAAACTTGCTTATTGGGATAATACTTTTTCTCAAATTCAAACTTCTGCCTTTTAAAAAAGCTTACAATATATGTCTAATTTAAAGATGACTAATTAGAAAGTATTTTTTTTTGTGTTTAAAATAGAGACGATTGTTATCACAAAACGAAACAAAAATATTTAAAATATATTACCAAATGTCATCAAGATTGTCTTACTACAATGTTATATGTGGGTTGATCTATAAGTTTCTATGTAAAAGTATGTAACTTTTATTTGTTAATATTCTATAGGAACTCAAATATTAAAATATCGATAGACAGTTATAAAATGAGCTAATAAAAACTTATAAATGCTTATTAAACAAAAAGAGGGGAATAGTATGGAAATACATACACCTAGGTTGAATAGTAAAAAAAGCTTTATTTACATTAAATTTTTTAAATCGGCTGCCAGATGGATCTTCTGCGGCAGGCTGTCACTGGACAAAGGAAGTGAGCGGTCCTCTGCAACAGCCTGTTTTCTTTCTAAATGATAGTGATCAGTGGGTTCCAGGAGTTGTCCAGAGATGGGGAAGAGGTTTTGCTTGTGTCCTTACAGATACTGGAGAAGTAATTTGGGTGCCAGCTCAAAGAATAAAACCCAGAAAATGAATAAATGTAAACATCCTGATATAAATCCCGCAATTGATGAAATGAAAAGACTCGCCTTAAATAAAACATCATCAGGGCGGCCTCTTCCTAGACTCGACAAGTCCCATTACCTACCTGAGGACAAATCAAAAAACACACAAAGGTGAGAGGATGCTTGAAAGAGCGCATCAGTGGGAAAATAGCACCAACTTATTTTTTGCTATGGTGGCTTTGTTGTCACTTCTGGTAAGTGTTAAAGGTAATGTTAGTTATTGGGCTTATATTCCAAATCCACCATTTAATAGAGGAGTTCACTGGTGGGATGCTACTATACCCATATATGTAAATGAAACTTCCTGGTTACCCGGCCTTTATGATGCCCGGGGACCAGCAGTGCCAGCAGAAGAAGGAACCAGAATCCCATTTTATGAGATTGGAGTAGAAGGCTGGCCTATCTGTATTGGGAGTGGAGCTCAATGTTTAAAGGCAAGAACAAAGTCTGGTTATCTATGGTAAATAATAACATTGGGGGTAAGGAAGAAAAAAAGGTACTTTTTCTTCTCCAAAGAACAGATTTTAAAGATATAGCAGCTGATGGAATGTTTCCACCGCTAGATCTGCCACCCTGCTAGAATCCCAATGTTGCTTATCTCAGTGATTGGATGCATTGGGAAGTCTGTAGAGGAGCAGCAGCCCGGGTGTTGGTTAATACTTCCAGCAGAAGCATCATAGATTGGAGCTCTTATGGCTCAGCCTGGATGGTGGAAGGGAGTTAAGATGGAAACGAAATGGCAGTGGTGAGATTTATACTAGCACTAAAAATACCAATGAAATAATAATGTGGCATGGAGGAGCAAAGTCCCCTAGTATCCCTCATGTTTCTGGGGGACCAACTCAATATCGTCTTTAGAAGTTAGTTACCTCACTAAATACATGCCAACCTGGAAAGGTTACACAGGGAGTAATCAATCCTCCCATAATTTACATCTAAAATTTAAAAGAAACTCAGCTTGTTTTATTCAGGCATGTGTTCACCTCCCTTACCTGTCGCTTGTAGGACCTAGTTATTGGAACTCTTCTAACTATACCATTACATGTCACAATTGTTTTCTATATACATGTCTAAACTCATCTATTAGCCTTGATTTTTCTAGAGATAACATCAATATTCTCAGGGCAAGGTCTAGAATCTGGCTTCCTATACAACTACAATGCAGTGGCAAGATTCCCCTTTCATGATGCTGTTTCAACATTTGATGAAGGTGTTGAAGAAGAAAACAAAAACAATGATTAAGTATGTGATAGCTGTAATCCTAGGAATAATAGCTGTCACAGCCACAGCTGCTACAGCTGGAGTAGCATTGAGCCAAGGTGTACAAACTGTTCCATTTGCACAGCAGAGGCAGAAGGACTCAGAACAATTGTGGACTTCTCAAAGACACATAGACTCAGAGTTAAACGCTAAGATAAATGATTTGGAAGATGTCATTGTTATGCTAGGAGATTAAATTGTCAATCTATGAGGCCAATTTCATTTAAAATGTGGTTGGAATACCTCTTCATTCTGTGTAACTCCCATGCCATGGAATCAAACTCATTTCCCATGGAAAAATGTAAGAAGACATTCATTGTATCATGATAATATTACTGCTGAGATCCTGTCTCTTCAGGAACATATTGATAATACTTTTGTAAAATAATTGTCAGAATTGTCTGGCACTGATCTCTAATAGGATTGAAAGCCTTAATCCTTTTCGTGCTACTTCACGGTTTGGTGGAAGTGTAATAGCTATTTGTGTTTGCTGTTTTTGTGCTATATGTATATCCCCTACCCTGGTGATGAAGACAGGCCTGCAACAAGCTATAGACCAAAACTCTACAGCTCTCACCCTAATGCTTCAAAAACTTTCAGCATAAACAAAAGAGGGGAATTGTAACATAGAGATAACAGTAAAGGCTAGTTGGTGTCTAGATGCAGGGAGATACCGACAGAGCCCAGGGAGGGCTGCCTTTGGTTGCTCAGGAGTCGTGGAAAGCTGGGACTTGAAGTTACAGGTGGTGGCTCCTCCTGTGGGTGCCCTGTCCTTGAATTATGGACAGAGCCCAGGGAAGGCTACCTTCTGTTGCTAGGGAGTCTTGGAAAGCTGGGGCTCAAGCTTTCGGATGACCGCTCATCCCGTGGGTGCCTCGTTTTTGTTCAATTGCTACGGGACACCAATGGTTGCCTCCTCTCCTGGTTGAAGTATTATCAGTTAGCATTTGCATGAGCTATGTGTCTGGAATATGCTGTATCTATTAAAGTAGTGACATATGCTCCATAGCCATTTTTTTTAATGCTAAATAAAAAGAAGAGTCTTCTGAGGCTCTAGACTCACTTTGAGAGAGACAAATCTCATTGAGCCTTTTGAAGCTATATTGACTGATTCTTCTCGTCGTTTCTTTCGACACCTACACATATCATACAACAGATGCAGACTAAACTCTAAACACACCAATCACCTCTTTTAAGTGCCCACTATACTCACTGTAAGAAAGACAGTCTCTTTAACAAAAGGTACTGGAAAAATTGGCTTTCCAAACATTAAAAACTAAAATTAGAACAATAGCTATCATCATGTACAAAACTGAAGTTAAAATTGATCAAAGATTTAAGTATTGAAATGGAAGCACTAAATCTACTGGAGGAGAAAGCAGATAGAAATCTGGAAGCCATAGGATAGGCAGAGAGTTCACGAACAAAAACCAAACTTCATGGGAAATAATTTCAAGGAATCAATAACTGGATTCTGATCTTACTAAAAAGTTTTTGGATGCCAAAAGAAATCAATAACTGAGTAAAAGGAAAATTCACCATCTGGGAAAAATCATTGGCTGACTGTCCCTCAGACAAAGCACTTATATCTAGAACATATAAATAGTTTTTTTAAAAAAATAGGACCTCAAAATTCAAAATTCAATCAAAAGATGGGCATCTGAGATGAATATAAACTTCTTAGATGAAGAAATACAAATGACATCCTTCATTGCGATAGCCAGACAATTGAATAGTGTTGAAGAAAATATAATCCATGCTGATTTGTCTCATTTTTGCTTGTGACTACAAATATAATGTGACATTGCACTCTTTAATAACATTATTTTACATTTATTTTATGTCACCATTCTCCTGAACAAGCATTTCATACTTTCCTTTAAATTTCTATTACTAGTTATTTCATCCTTATAATAAAACTATAAATATATTTCCTGGTTTACTGAAAAAAAATCAGAAGGGACAGCTTTCACAATCTTCTGCTGTGACATTTAATCAGCTAGCTGATTGTGCATTCCTTGTTATTATTGTAGATAACTGATGGTAGCAGAGGCTGTCCCTTCCAAGTGCGCACTGGTAGTATCAAACCAACTCTGTTATCTCACTTTAGCAGTGGAGACCACAGGAATTGGAAGATACCAGGAATATGTACATCTGCTTAAAGGGAAGGCCCCGGTAGTAAGTGGAGTCAGCCTAAGGACCAGCAAGGCCAGAGGAGTGTGACTGCCCAAATCACTAGAACTTACCTTGTACCATCGTATAGTTCAGAAACTGCAGCTTTATCATTTAATGATTTCTTGGCTGGTGTTCAGTATTAGTATTATTTTTCCATGACTCTTCTCCAGCCTTCTCAAATAGGAATAAAATACACTCTGTCATTGTGCTTTGGGATTAAGTAATTTTATTTTATTTTTTACAGAAGTATACAAACAAGTGTCTGGCTTGAATCTCAGATGAGACTTGGATTTGGGATATTGAAAGATGCTGTAAAAGTTGAGACTTTGAAGAAGGGATTTTTGGCATTTTCATTTGTATAAAATATAGTTTTATTGCATTAGATGAATTTAGCACTTTGTGTTTATTTGGGGATGAAGTATCATTTAAGGATATATGCTTTGGTGTCAAGTTGAAATGAGGTACAATGTAACCACTAAGCTTAAGTTGTCTTAAGAGTTCCTAGAGGGTTGATGGAGCACATGTTTGTTGGCTCTGGGAGGGCCATGAAGTGTGAATTTCATGTAGATTTCAAGCTTCTCTTCCAATCCTCTCTAGTCTTACTTTCATGCTCTGCTCTGGAGCCACTGTGAAGGAGGCAGTTTTGCTCTGCCGCCCACTTCTACTATGTTTCTACCTGGAGCCAGCCATCCTTGGGCTGAGAACTCTAAAACTGTAAGTTAAGTACACCACTTCATCCTTTCAATTATGAGTATGGAATTTTTTTCCCAACAATGAAAAAAAAAACTTATACAATATTGGAGATTGTCAATAAATTTCAATGGTTTAATAATTTCAAGGGAGCTGGGGAGATGGCTCCGAGGCACAAGTGCCTGCTGGGCAAGTGCAAGGTCGTGAGTTTGAACCCCAGTCCCACAAAAAAAAAAAAAAAAAAGAAAGAAAGAAACACACACACACACAAAAAAAAAATTTCAGATCACAGTATTACCTAATTCAGAAAAATCAGCCTCTCTGTGGTCAGCATACCATTATACTTACCTGGATTATATGATACCTTTGCTGTTTGGATCTCACTCCCTGCCAGGCTTTCTTTCGTATTTTCCCATTGAATTCCTTTCTCTGTTCATGTTGACATTTTACTATTGCATGCACTTTATGCCTTCTTACCTACTGCTCTTGATTAGAATTCTAATATCCCAATTTTACAGATTAATTTTTTTCTTAACTTTTATTACACATTTTGCTGGAGTAAGCACTTCCTTAACTTTTAAAAATAGCTTACTTACTTATCATTTTTACAATACTGCAGATTTTTTCACGTTAATATGATTCATTTTTTACAACTGATAGATCAGTTTTGACAATGTTACTGACTAAATTTCATACTTCATATGTTTACATTAGGGTTCACTTTTTTGTACATTTATAGTTTTTGAAAGTTGCCTAATGAGATGTATTCATTATAGGATCATAAAGAATATTTTAATTGAAAATTGCAGTTCTAATCACTGCATGTTTATTTCTTGCACCTCCTTGTTGAATCCCTGTCAGCCAATAATGCTTTACCATTTCTTTGGTCTTACCTTCTTCCAGAATATCAAATGGGCTGAGTCATATATCATATAACTTTTGAAATAGATTTTCACTTGTGAATGTACATTGAAGGCAATTTCATGACTCTTCATAGATGGATGATAATTCATTCATTTTTATTACCTAATAATGCACTGCAAAGTGTACCATAGATTGTTTTACCATTCCCCTATGAAAGATTATTTTGGTTGTTCCTGATTGCTACTAATTAAGGATAAAATTGTTTTAAACTGAAAGCTTTTATAGAGATATAAGTTCTTCTGTCATTTGAATGAATACATGCAATTTCTGAGCTCTATGACATTCATTTGGTCTCACAAGAAATTAGCAAATACCTCACCAACTTTTTTTTCATCATTTCTTTAAAGATAATGTTCAAATCACAAGATTTTCTATTATGACCTTGATAGCTCCCATATATTGAATGTTTGTGCCCTTCCTAAATTGATAGGAAATAAGCAAGTACTCGGGTTACAAGGGCAGCCAATATTTTGGCCATAAGCCCTTCAAGGTCAGTGAGGCCTCAGGACATAAGAGAACCTGTGCTGTAATGGCCTGTAACTCAGTGGTGTCCCAAATTTTCTGTTCAAAGAAATCATTTGACCACAGAGGAAAGGGATTGATGATGTATAGTGTGCCTAAGGAGAGTCATCTAGAGAGAAGATTCTCTCAGACATTCAGACAAAATAAACCAGTCAAGCAATGACCATGACTCATACAGATGGCTGACACTGACAACAGTTCTACAAAGCACTGTACATGGTTTCAAGGTGAATCCTGAGGTGATTTGATTGATCGTGGGAGATATAAAAGCTATATGTTTTGTTATACAGGTCTTGCTTTGACTTGGCCTTGACCACCTAGCAGAAAAGTTTAACTTGTATAAGACTACTTTCCCTTAGTTCAATGAGAAGAAATTTTTTGTACTAATAATGATAAGATAAATTATCATGTGCACATCTTCTGCTCTGTATAACTACTATAGGAACAACAATGTTCATTGTATCAATTATTGGAAATATACTACTAACATGTTTTGAAACTGTCTCATTGTTATTTCTTATTAAAAGTAATAAAAATAAAAAATAAAACATTAGAAAAGTTGAACTCTGGAACAGTAAAAAAAAATAAGCAAATGCTGTATTTTTCAGTCAAGTTCACATATCAAAGCCTAATAACTTCTGTGATGGTATCTGAAAGTAAAGTCTTTAGAAAATGATTAAGCAGTTGATGCACAAACCATGATAAAGGGAATTCATTTCCTTATGAAATATGCCCTCTGTCAGCTATGTGATGATACATTGAGAACTTGGTGATCTATGAGCCGGAGACTTCTCATCAGATACCAAATCTCCCAGTCACCTTATCCAGGGACATCCAGGCTTCAGAGCAGTGAGAAATATTCAGTTTTGTACAAACCACTCAATTAGTAGTAATTTTGTTATAGCAGCCAAATGACTTAAAACAATACTATGTATCTGTGCTTTAAAGAGCTAATCAATATGGAGCATACTATATTTCATCTGATGCCTCCATAGTATAACTACTATGAAAAGGAGAATATCTTATTGCTGCCTTTTGAATATTTTATTTTCCAAGCTTAATATAGCTGATCATAGAGGCTATTTAAAATATTTATTGGAAAGATAAATACATTCAAGGTCATGTAACTGTCAAGAATTTTGAAGGGTCTGAGATTTTATTATACTTAAAAACGTAGAACTTGCTTGCTATAGTTTTGTGGGTATCGCAGAGTACCTGAAACTTCTGAGCAGTGTCTTAGTCATTTTCCTCATAACTGGGACAAAAGATCCAACACCTTCAGTTTAAGAGAGAAGTTTTATTTTGGCTTATACTTCAATTCATAGTCCCTTGAGCCCAAAATAGAAACATGGTAGAAAAGCTGGCAGGAAAGAACTGTCCACTGCACAGCAGCCAGGAGATGAGTAAGGGGTGGAAAGGACAAGGGAGATATACCCTTCTGGGTCAAGCTAACTGACCTGCTTGCTCTCACTGAACCTTTCATTCTAAGAGCAAGTTACTGTGCTGATTTGATAATCATCTTTCAGAAACTTTGTCTATGTGTGAGAATTCAGAGGGATGTCTTGGTATGAATTATATCATTCTGTCCTTGGTCCCTCAAAACTCATGCACATCTCTATATAAAATTAGTCCACTTTTAGCCCGGCGTGGTGGTGCATGCATGTAATCTCAGCACTTGGGAGGCTGAGGCAGGAGGATCAATGTGAGTTCGAGACCAGCCTGGGCTGCAAAAATGAGCTCAAGGACAGCCTGAACTGCATAGTGAGACCCTGTCTCAAAAGGACAAAAAAAAAATTAGTCCACTTTTAGAAGTAACTTTTAGAGTTTCAACATTATGAATAACTTCAAGTTCGAAGTCTCCTTTGAGATTGAAAATAAACTCTTAGTTCCAATCCCCTGTAGAAAACTAAAAGAAAATAGAACATGTCCAACATTCAGTGGCAGGGGATAAATATCCATTAAGAAAGAGAGAGATAGGGGAATAGAATATGACTAAAACAACTTTGAAAATCAGCATGGAAAATGATTTACATCTAGTTCTCTATATCCAGCAGCCAGAGCAAGATATGGTGAGATATACAATCCAAAGTGCTTGGTTGTCCCCACTGCTATGACTATCTTCAAAGGTACCCATGCTACAGCTGAATTCTGAGATGGTTTGAAATTTTCTCCTCCATATTACTTAGTCCATTACCCTTCATCTCAGGCTCTTGCAAAGTTTCAAGATGCGAGCAAAATATACCCAAATTTTCAGCCAGAGCATTATACAAATGATTTTGATCCTAAGTACCATCAGAGTCTTGATTTTCACTGGTTGCTTTAACATAATTCTGAGTGTGAACAATGATTTATTAAAGTGGAAAGATTCATCTCATGTGGGAGTGGCATCAACCAGTTGGCTTGTAGCCTTGATAGAATAAAGTGAAAGAAGGAAGAACCACTGCTTCTCGTCTGCCGTGGACTCTTTCCCTTCTGTCTTGTCCATCTGCCATGCTGCCCTGCCCTGGAGCCAGCCAACTACAGACTGCAGTCTCTACAAACCATGAGATAAAACAAACCCTTCATCCTTTAACTTGTGTATGTGGGATTTTTTTCCAGAGAAATGAAAACTAATTAGACAGAGGGCATGAAACTTCAAATGATATATGTATAAAAATTGTAATAATCAGAGAAGTGGTAATTTATTAGATATGGCACAGCAAAAAATATGTTTCTCATTTCAACCTACTCCTGAACGTCCTTTGAACAAATACTAAGATAATCTTGGTGTTTGTCATTTATAGGTTGAGTTTATAGAAACTTTAAGACTACAGAATTTTGATCTTCTAAACTGGACTGCAAGTAAGTCTTCCAGACTTGCTGAGGAGGGAGAGATGACATTTATTATACTGGGCCCTAATCAAACACTATTTCTGCTTAAAATATGCAATATCTTTCTTGAAATGGTAGTCTGTCAAGGATTTTTTCACACTTTGCAAGACTACAATTTTTTTTAGAATTTTTCTCAAGACAGTAGTGAATGAACCAGCTCAATTTTATTTTTCATGGTATGTTCCTACTCACCCTTTAATGGATATCTACATTTTGAACAGTTTAGAGTGTTATGGCACTCCATAATGATCAATTCCTGAGCTTTCTCTTCCTGGAGGAATTCTTAATAGCCCATCCCACTTTGGTGTCCCACATTTTTGATTGGTAAATAGGTTTTAGATTTTAGTTTGAATAGTCACTTCCTAATTCAGTCCTCCCTGAACACTCCGTAATAATGATTGTTCAACACTGGCTCCTGCATTGTTTCCTATACTGACATCTGGCAAAGCACAAGATGATAGTTTCATGTGCAAATACTTCTTATCTACTGATTCTCACTGGGTCTGAACATCCTGCTGAGGCATGATCTGTGATGAAAAGTTGTAGGCAAATTATTCCTAGAAATAAAGTAATGGATTTTACCTTATTTGATCATTTAAATAAATTGAAAAGTTTCAAGGCTGCTTTTATTTTAAAATGCCATCTTCTGGTAGGCATGAATATAGTATTCACGGGACTGAGACAAAAGAATTGGGAGTTTATGTTTGCTCTGAGTTACACAGTGAGTTTCAGGACAGTCTGAGCTACAGTGACTCTAATTAATTGATAAATAAAATAAATGGATGGATGAACAAATAAATGAACTAACAAACAAATAAATAGTGAGCAATGTAACTCAGTGTAAAAGCCCTGTGCTTAATCCTTATATCACAACCAATAAATCAATATATCAATGTTAAATTGTCATCTTTATGCATTTGTATTTCAATATATTTTCTTAAATTAGAAATAAAATATTGGGAGGAATGTAACAGCCTCTGTTCATGCGAAGGAGATGTGTTTCATACTTCCCGCACATACCTGAAACAGGATTGGAATATATATACATATATATATATATATATATATATATATATATATATATATAGCACATATGGGAAAATATAATTCAAATATTAGGTGCAGCAAGAGATAAATAGTAATAATAAAGTAGAATCATGGAGAATGATCACAAATTTGAGGTCAGCCTAGGGAACTTGGCAAAATTCTGTCTCACAGTTTAGAAAGGAATGGGAATGTATCTCAGTGGTAGAACAGATGCTTGGTGTGAATTCTATCTAAAAAAAAATGCTTGTAGCAATATACAGAAAAGTATCTACCAATGCCATCACTCTTGTCTTTGGGAGTCACCATCCAGTAAAGAGGACACAAGCCCTGTAATACTAAGGTACTTGTTGTATTATGGGTCCGGCTGCTATCTACGTAATGGATAGATAAGGTGTGCTGCTGGACAAGTGATGGTTGATGTCCCAAGTGAAATGGAGAATATTTTTGTATCACAGTGGAACGCAGGTACGTATAAACAGAAGACAGTCATATTGCAGGCAAGAGAGGACTACTAGATTCACCAAGTCATAAAGTGTATAGATTACTTATGACTAATATTTCCCCCAATGCTTTATTTTGAAATCATTAAAGTCACTAAAGCATTCCTGTGGATTCTTACCATAGTAAGCAATCTTTGTTTTACATTTTGAAGACCTGGAATCATGAATCATGAGTCTATTCAATCCAGCATTTGATTAACAATAACAAACTATGATACACATGTGAAAATCTTTTGTTTCTTAATTTAGTTTTGTACCAAGAGGTATCTTTTATGAGCAGAAAACATTTTAGTTTTTGAAAAACCTTATATTTTAACCAATTATGAAATAATTGTGGGTGTCTTCCAAGAGACTATGGAGATTATTGGTAGCTCCTTATTAATATACGAAGGTTGGCACTCTTCACTTCACTAATTGGAGTTCTGTCCAATAATCTCTTCCCATTCTTACCAAAGTTTTGTTAATTATCTTAAATTTCTGGAGGATCTGTTAGTAAACCACTTTTGGTATTACTTAGATCAGTTGGTAACTCAAGAGAAAGTTACCTTAAGCCTAAAATCTATATCACAAACCTCAAATAAAAGGAATAGCTGTGTTCATGGTATGGCATATAAACACATAAACAAATACAGAGAACACACAAATATTTTTGTAAAGTTAGAATATATATATATATATATATATATATATATATATATATATATTCCAAAGTTAGAATATATATATATATATATATATATATATATATTCCAAAGTTAGAATATATATATATATATATAGAATATATATATATATATATATTTTATTCTTGACCAGAATTAACTATACTAACTCTATTATAATTTTTAGAAATTTCTAATTATAAGGGCCAATGAGATAGCTCAGTAGACTAAAGCAGCTGTTTAAGCAAGCTTAGGTAAGCACAGAGAGCAGGATTTGAACCCTGGCACCAGGTACCATGCCTGCCACAATACCAGGGTGCACTGAGCTGGCTACAGAATCCAGGCTTTGTGGTGCATCCTTCTAAATCCGACAGTAGGGAGGCTGAAAATAGGAGGATCACTACTAGCCTAAGCTGTACAATGAGAACCTGTACCAACCAAGTACACTAAAAAGAAAGAAATTTCTAATTATAGACGAGTCTCATTTTGTTGTCAATTAGTAGAGATCTCTTATCAGAAAAATTTGGAAGAAATAGAATATTTCATCAATAATTAAAATGAATATTTTCTATTTGCATATTTTATTTTGTCTTAAAAATACTTTCAGGATCAGTTATCTCTGTAGTGGATTCCCTATTTAGACCTTAGATTTCCATTTTGTCAGCTCCATCAATAAACCCCAGGTTGAAGCTAGCCTCATCATCGTCAGCTTCTTCTCTAGTCCTAGCTTCATGCTATAGCCTGAGAGTACACTCTATCCTCTACTTCAGGTTAGCTTTTTTATTTTTTTTTTCAGGTTAGATTTTTTATAAAGAAATTTAAAATTTCATAGTATATATTGACAAGTGATGTTGGAATGATCAGCTCCTCCTTTTGATTTTGTAATTGGATTTGGCTGAACAGTGAGAAATTTGTATCCTATATTTTGGAAGAAGAACCTATCACATGCTATACTTTATATGGCCTATCCTGTAAAAACAAATTAACTTATCTAAGGATTACAACTAAGAAAGCCAGAAAATTTAGCTCAAAATCTGGATGGGGCCATTTAATATTACCAAATAAAGGCAAAAAAATCATTATGGGTTGATCTGGACTGTTTGGACTACAATATATCTCTGTTGGACAAACTGACCCCAGTAAATAAGTTTGTACCCCTTTAGAGAAGTTTTTGCACATCAAAAGAAATTACCAACAGAGTGAAAAGACAACTCACAATTTCAAAAACATTTTAACATCAAATATCTTCTATTCAGAATTTATGAAGAACTAAAAACCATTAGGGCACCAAAATTCAAAGACTCAGTCCAAAAATGGGCATCTGAGATGAACACACTTCTCAGAGGAAGAAATTCAATGAGCCTGAAAATACAACAAGAAATGCTCCACATTGCTAGCCATCCATGAAATGCAAATTAAAACAACTTAGATACCATGTCACCCCAGAAAGAATGGCTATCATAAAGAAACCAACCAACAACTAATATGGGAGACATTGTGGGGAAAAATGGAAACTTCTCCACTGCTGGTGGGAAGGCAGACTGATGCAATCATTATCAAAATCAGTGTGGAGACTCCGTAAAAAATTAGAACTGCAAATGCCATTCAATCCAGCTATCCCCCTACTGGGAATTTCCCCAGAAGAATGGCAAACATCATATCATATCTGTGCACCTGTGTTTATAGCAGCACAATTTGTGGTAGCCAAATCTTGGAAACAACAAAAATGGTCATCATCTGAATAACAATAGAAAAATATGTGGTATTTTAACACCATGGAATATTACTCAGGTATAAGGAATGAGAAACTAGAAGACGTCATATGTAAGTGTATATATCTTGAAGATATACTCATAAGAGAAACAAACCATACCTACATGCGTAAATATCGTATAGTCTCCCTAGAGTAAGAACTCAAGAGAAATAAAAATAAAAATGCAGCCAGGCGTGGTGGCGCACGCCTGTAATCCCAGCACTCGGGAGGCTGAGGCAGGAGGATCGGTGCAAGTTCGAGAACAGCCTGGGCTACAAAAGTGAGCTCAAGGCCAGCCTGAGCTGCATAGTGAGACCCTGTGTCAAAAAGACAAAAAAAAAAAAAATGCATTACACAGCTGAATGGAAATCAAGAACTTATGGGTTAAACAACAAAGAGACAGCAAACAAAAAAGATAGGAAACATGGCAGGAGAAAAACCACGCACTCCTATACACAGAATGAATTAGAAAATGGTTCTAAGAATCTCTACCAGGTTTTTCACACTGAGGATAGCAATGTGTAATACTAAAACTATGCTCGGAATGCTTGTCACTCATGTTCTCCTTTCTTTCTTTCTCTCTTTCTTTCTTTCTTTCTTTCTTTCTTTCTTTCCTTCCTTCCTTCCTTCTTTCCTTCCTTCCTTCCTTCTTTCCTTCTTTCTTTCTTTCTCTTTCTTTCTTTGTTTCCTTCCTTCTTTTATTTTTAAACAAACATTTACCTGAGAGAAAGTATAGCGATAGTTGATATGACATTAGAAGTAGTGCCTAAGTTGAAGACCAGAGTGATAGGTATGGTTTTAGTATTACACATTGTTATCCTTAGTGTATACTTAGTTCACACATATCAATACATATAGTTTAGTCAAGGTGCAAATTCTACCTGAAAACATCATATCATAGTGATATTTGTGTACCTATGTTTATAGCAGCACGATTTGTGATAGCAAAATCTTAAAAACAACCATAATACCCTGAAGAATGGATGAAAAAGACATGGAGTTTTTATGCAATGGAGTGTTGCTCAACTATAAAGAATGTTAAACTCAAAGCCTTCATATATCAGTGGATGTATCTTGAACATATATTCATAAATGAAATGAACCAGACCTACACGTGTAAATATCATATAGTCTCCCTAGCATAAGAACTCAAAAGAAGAAATAGAAATAGACAGGTATAATATAGTTAAATGGACAGTGAAAATGTAAGGATCAAACAATGAAGAGAGAGCTAGGAGAAAAGTTAGGAAACATGGTAGGGGCAAAACCACTTATTTGTGTACAAAAGATGGCTAAGCCAATGGTCCTAAAAGTCTCTGACAGGTTTTTGAAATTAAGTAATCTTTTTAAATATTTTCAGTATTGAAAATCTTTTGAAATATGATTTTTAACTAAAGGCAAAAAAGTTTTCTTTAGGGTGGATATGGCATTTTAAGTTAATCACCTTTCAAGGCATAGTGCACACCCGTAATCCCAGAACTTGGGAAGCTGAGGCAGGAGGATCATTTGAGTTGGAGGAAAACCTGGGCTACAAAGTGAGTGCAAGACCAGTCTGAATCGCACTGTAGGACCTTGTCTCAAAAAGTCCAAAAAAACAGAAAGGAAAATTAGAATAAATTAATTACCTTGAGCAAATATTGTAACAGCTTCTGTTTTAGAGTCAACTGTAATGGAGAGAGGAAAAAAAATCTCTGCTTTTCTAAGGGGCTCTATTCTTGATGGACTCGCCCTTTGCATCCTTCCAGGTCAGCAATACTGCACCTTTGTAGCTGCCCTACTGAAGGCCATCCACAAATACATTTTAAAGATCCTTTAAAATGCTTTTCTTTTTAACTAATTAATTTTCATTTTTATGCAACATTTCATTTTTTTAATAATTTAAAAATGTTTGACAAAGAATGACCAATGGAGTGATGTGAGAGTTTGGAACTGTAAACCATATTTTGAGTAGATTAAACTGAAATCCTAATTTCCCCTATATAATCAGCATTGATGTTACTGAGCACAGCCTGAAGACATCATCGTACAGTGGTGCCGCCTGTGGTTGACACTTTTACTCTATTGCTTGATGGCTGGGTGAGTGGCTAATAGCCACTTCTCTGTCTTAGTACTAGGGAATCGGCTCCCTTGCCCACACGCCTCTTCCCAAGCCACGTAGAGGGGAGGGAAACTGTGCACAGCCACTGTGTGTCTGCTGTTGCTCTGGTTCTGAACATAGGATATTTTTGCTGTTGTTGTTGAAGCTGGCATTATGCTGATGTGAGCAGATTTAACATGCCTGCAACATGCGTAGCCAACACCAAGTCATGAATGCCATAGTTAAAATCCTCTTACTTACCACTTGATACACAAGACTATAGTTCGCTTGTAGTTGGGTCAACCTCCATGACTGCACGGGGTCCATGGATATGCCAGTAGCCAGGAAAGCCCGCTGGGTCTATGTAGGACCAGAGCATGGGGCCATCACCGAACCCAGTTTGTGCTTCTGTCCCCAGTAACACCACTCTGCCACTTGGAAACTACTGCTCACGATTTAAAGTACTTTTTTCCTTTTTTATCTATTTGGGCAAAACTGCAGTGTTCAAACTCTATCTGCCGTATCTTTGCTGCGCTCTCCTTGTCCCATGCAGAAATTGATTTTAAAACAGTACTCCACAATAAGGTCTTTGTGGTGGTCTTAGATAGTACTATAAATACAAGAACCAAAAAGACATTTTTACATTCATCTGTATACATCTATAAACAAACGTCTGTGGCTCCAGAAACTTTGTATGTTCCATTTTTTATATATTTCATTTTAATGCAATAATTTTATATGTTTTTCCCTGTTGATTTTTCCGTTTTTAAGCTCATTTTTCTTGCTGGCCTTAATGAACCCATTCTTGCAATAGTGGATCATTTCTGGCCCTAATGAGTCTCTACCTCCCCACTTTACACCTGGTCTTGCAGTATCAGTGCACATCACTTGACTTCTCTCTGCTTTTACTGCTTTCCAGAAGTGTGTCTGCTGCCTCTTGCTCATACCAGGTGTCCTGCTTGGGCATCAAATGTGGGGACCTATTGGTCTCTCTGTGTACAACAGGGAAAAATGGCAGCAAGGATGAGGAAAAGATAGACACCAGGACAAGAACTGGGTCAGGTGGTGGCATGCTTGCAAATGACCTGCAGAACAACAGCAAGAGTGTTTATTTATACTTTTGCAGAGTTAGTGTCAAATGACACAAGGTTGCTTTGTGACTAATAGCTGATATTAACCAGGCAGGAAATTTTTCTCATGATTGAGGTAGCTTGACTGCTGTCATACAGTTGAGCAGGTTCCAGCTTCAAGAGCTCCCAACAAGCAAAATTCTGCTTTTTATATAATGTGTTAAAGAAAAAAGTAAACCAATAAAAAAGGCATTTATATAACTTTGGATCAGGGTTTCTTTTACTATATTTTGAGAATGCATCAATTGTACTACATTTCATTGCCTAATATTTTGAGACTACTGCAGTTTCTTTGGGGGTGAGTTAATGACAGGCTTGCAGTTTCAATTTCTTTAATTCTTTAGTTATAATATAACTGGAAATTTATAATTTTATTTTCAAAAATTGAAAAATTTTCTTCTCTTTCTCTTCAGATAGATGTCTGTATTTTACTTTTTTATTTTTGTATTTTTGACTTTTTGAGATTTTGAGACAGCATCTCACTATGCAGTTCAGGCTGGCCTTGAGCTCACTCTGTATCCCAGGCTGGTTTCAAAGCTGTAACCATCCTCCTGCTTCAGCCCCCACCCTCGTGCTGGATTATAGGGATGCACCACCATACCTTTGCTTTCTTTCTATATTTTATATGGAGAAGTTTTAGTATTTGTATTTGCTGTTGGTTCGTTATACCAAGTTCATTCACAAAGAAGCTAGACAAAAAGACATTTTACAAAAGTGAAAGAAATATTATAATGGAACTTTTCAACCTTACAGGGAAACCCTGTACTACTTAATATAGGGGTATTAGCCTGGAATCAACTCATGTAGTACACCCTAGAGCCTATCCTCTGCAAAAAACAAAAATAAATAAGTAATGTGCAATAAAAACAAACATAGTTCCATTTGCTTTTTGAAATTACTACTCCAATTTACAGAAACAATGAAAGCATAACATATTGCTTAATAACAGTGGTAAAGTATTTAGGGAGATAAAGCACAACATACATGTTCCTTCAGTTTATAAGTTAACACCATTATTCACTTTGTAATTGCAGAACTATCATAATTTTTCCAGAGTGTGGAGGTTCAATGTACCACCAGTGAAGAAAACATAACAAACTATTAGTGTAACCTTTACTTAATGCTTTAACCTAAACTTTAAATAAATGGACTTCAGATTCACATACATGTAGGTTCTTATGTAGGTTTTGTACATTTCCATATCTGTGTTTTTAAGGATTATACAACCTTTTTGGACTTCAATTTCCTCACATATAAAACATGTTTAATGGTTTTGCTATAAAAGTTCAACAGTATGTTGTACATAAAACACTTAATACAACGTTGTACACATAGTAAGATAAACAACACTCAAAAGATTTTAGTTATTACAATACCTCTGATGAATATAATAAAGCTGTGTTGCTGTCTCTTTAAATATAAATACTGTGGGAGTATATATTAGTACATCAATGCTGGAAATAAGTATGGAGATTCCTTAAAAAGCTAAGAGTAGAGCTACCATTTACTCCACATATTCCTTTCCTTCTAAAAAGGATTAAATTCAATAAACCACAATGATAGTCATGATTATAGTAGTACAATTTATATCGCTAAATCTTAGGAAATCCCATATACTTATCCACAGAAGAATAGATAAATAAAATGTGACATTTATTTTGTCCCTAGCCCTAAAGTCTGTGAGGACTCAGGACATAACATAATCTCTCCTGTAACATCCTATAACTCAGTGGTGTCCCAAATTTTCTGTTGAATGAGATTGTGGGGCTACAGAGGAAAGGTATCCATGATGTATATCATGCCTAAGGAGAGTCACATACATACAAAGACAATATTCTCTCTGGCTTTCACAGAGAGCAAATTGGTCAAGCAATAGCCAAGATTCATCCGGATGGCTGACACTGATCAAAGTTCTACAAGACACTTTACATGGTTTCAGGGTAAATCCTTAGGGAATTTGACTGACCTTGTCAGATACAAAAGTTACATTTTTTGTTGTATAGGTCTTGTTTCAACTTGGTCTTAACCACCCAAGTCTAACCAGGAGTTATAAAAAGGAAAGCCATACTGAGCTGTAAAAGGCTCAAGTCAACAGCTTCTAACATTGCCAGTTCTGCAGATAACCCACTACAATTATGGACTATTGGACTATATATACAGCTACTTTCTCTTAGTTCAATGAGAAGGAAGATTTGTACCAATAGTGTTTAGAAAAAAATATGTCCGTATCTTGTACTCTGAAGACAACAATATGCAATGTATTAATTATTGCCAGTAACCTGTATTAATTATTGCCTGCTAACCTGTTTTGAAACTGTCTCATTGTTATTTCTTTCTCATTGAAATTACAAAGAAAATGTGATATTTATATACAATGGAGTACTATCCTGTTATAAATGAAGACACAGTTGAGACTTTCTTAAGTAAGTAGCTGCAACTTGAGACCATAATCTTAAGTTCAATAAATCAACCATGAAAATTCAAATATCATACTATTTCTCTGTATGTAAATAAGGTGCAGAATAGAGGGTAGATATTAAGAAGTAGGAAGAACATGTTCAGCTAGGAAAGGAAACAAGATAAGGGAGAGTGAAGGAAAGCAATATAGATGCAAAGGGAAAAGAGAAAAAGGTAGTGATGAGGAAGAGAAGGGAAAAACCATACAAAGGCATGAAGCTGAGCTATGTCTGTGTGGAGATCCCCAGGCATGAATGCCATCATACTGCAAACATGTAGGAGTAAAGAAAAATTAATCTATAAAAAATCGCTAAACATTGAAGTTCGGAAGAGTGGCATAATCTTTTGAATGCTACAAAACAAGAAAAGAATTAGAAAGTGGAGAACAATTTAGCGTTTGCAACAAATCCACAATGAATTCTTCTTGCCTAAGAGTTTTCTTCTAATGCCATAATATAATGTAAGCTCAGGAAGAAATTTAGTATTTTTACTTTTTTTTTTTTCCTGACTTAGCTCATGTTTATGTTTGTGGAAGTCTGTTTTCTTCTTTCAGTTATACAGCCTTGTTAGTTGTTCTGGGGACTCTCTGCCCTAAAACCTTTGGGCGTGACTCATAGCATGAATCACTAATGAGGATGGAGGAGGCAAAAGTGAGGAGTGCTTCCTCTTGCTCCATGTTTTACCCTGTCAGCTCCAGAAAATTCCAACTTTAAGAATTTTGCATGGGCAAATCTAGCATAGCGCTTATTATATGACCTTGAACATCCTGCAGAAATTGATGTATCTTTTTCTTCTATCTCCAAATTTTCTGTTCTTGAAAACAATATTTTTCATCCAGTGACACATCTTTACAACTTTTCCTCACTTAGCCATGATGAATAGATTTCTCCTGATTCAGAAAGAACTAATTTTAAACAGGTCTCACTTCTAGCCAATGTATCACTAGATGCAGATGTATAGTTTGCATGTGGAACTAAGCATCACGTGGTATTTTGGTCCCCTAAGGTTATTACTATGAGTGTTTGTTTAATCGACAGAGGTTTATTTTCTCACGGAAGATGCAGTTGGAACTCTGGAATCCATGTGTTGGCAGATCCTTTCCTTTGGATCTCTATCCTCTTGCTGTGTCTTCTTGTGTTCTCCCTGTTCCTATTCATTTCTTAATTCCCTCTTAATCACTCTAGTCATAATGAATTATATTTTACTCCATGGAGCATGTTGAACTAATTACCCCTTTAGATCTATCAGCATCTGACATAATAAAATATAGTGTATAAATTTGTGGTTGCAGAAGATGTAATCAATCTGCAATGGATAAACTCAATTGTATTTTTCACAAGGACAGAAAGAAGGACAGCTTCAGGGCATCTCAGAAATCATCAAGACACTTCAAATCTCAAATTTGTAAGACTTTCTTTTGTGAAGACAATATCTGGGACTTCTGATATAGAAGAATTTTCTAGGGAATTTGTTCACTGGGATTTATTTCATTATGCTTGGCATTCAGGAATTGAAAGATGGATGATGCCAGTCATAGTCCAAGGGGCCTAGACTATTGCTTATGCTGATGAAGGACCTCGACATCATCTATGTGATGTAGGTTTTTCTGGGATACAGGATATAAGAACCTTGGGGACAGGAAAACTTCCTACCATATGTTAAAAGATGTCCTAGTAGTTCAGGAAAGGAGTAGGGCCTGAGGTGGCAATGTAGAAATCTGTGGGAATGAACCCGTAGGGCTGGGACATCAAGAAACTAGAGTGCAGGGCTGGGTGTGGTAGCACATACCTATAATCCCAGCACTTGGGAGACTGAGGCAGGAGGATTATTGCGAGTTTGAGACTGACCTGGGCTACAAAATTGAGCTCAAGGCCAGTCTGAACTGCATAGTAAGACCCTGTCTCAAAAACAGAGAGAGAGAGAGAGAGAGAGAAACCAGAGATCTCAGATTTATAGACTTTCTTCTAAGAAGAACTGCGTATTATGAGCAGAATCAACGTAAAAGTGAGGCTCTGTGGGTGGGCTATAAGCAGGAGGTTTCTCAAGCTCCCTGGGACTTAGATCTCACTACAGTGTGCTATGAATGCTATAATAAAGTTACAAAACTTAAAGTTTGCTCGGTTGCTTGTCAGTTTTACTTTTGACAGTTTTTTCTATTGCCTTAATTCACTGATTCGGAAATAGGAATGTATACTTTGTACTATCATACCTTAAAATTATATAACTTGATTTTTTAAAATTTTATAGAACTGTATACCATAATGCACTGGGTCTCAGAAGAAATTTTAACTTGAACTATTGAAAAATGTTGAAACTACTGAGACACTGGGAAATGTATTATTGTATTGTTATTCATATTCAAGATAATTTTAACATGTCAGGCAGAATTATAAACTGTTATTTTTACTTTGGGGAGTTATTGTGGCTTAATGAAATATGTTTGTGTGTCATATTGGGGAAGAGTAGAATATGGTGGTTAAGCATGGAAGCATTGTAACAGATTAGTAAAATGTATTTCTGGATGTGTTCTAGCTGGTCACAAGGGTAGAACCTGGTATACTCCACATGGTCCTCAACTGCTTCCTCTCTAGCAAAGTTTAATACTCTGTTTCCTGAAACCATGAACTCAGCATCGCTGCTGATTCACATACTTCCACCATGGTGTTTTCTCTCTTGGAGAGAGATAACTATAGACTAAATACCCTGAAAATATGAGTCAAAGTAGACCTCTTCTACTTTATGTTTTAGATTTCATACGGTTGTGTATGAGCTAGAGAATCTGATACATGGTCCTATAACATAGGACACCAGTAAGATGGATCTGGGTCTTAACTACAGAACTAGAGTTGAGAGGTGATCGTAGAGACTCCCTTCTCTCTTTCCTCACTCCCTTTGATCTAGGTTGTAGTTTGGCCTTTTCAAGTTAACTAAGGAGATAACATAATTGTGGAGAGCTGTAGTGGGTTTGTATTCTGCAGCTTTTTTTTTTTTTTAATTTGAGAGCTTTATTTTTAGGTGTTTATAAAAGCATAATTTGGTTAATTCCAGCCAGTAGTTTTGTTTTATGTTGTTAATTTCCCTTACACAGATAACATTTTAATAGTTCTTATTGATTGAGTGATATATTTAGGTACAGCAGAAAATTAGTAGAGCTGAGTGAAGTTATCTATGCTGAGTCAATAAGAGAGATGGGGGGCGGGAACACTCTCTGAAAATTATCCCAGAAAGAGTGATACAGAAACTTATCTCTATTTCTGTGGTGCTTCTTCCAATCCAACAGCTGTTCTTAAAGGGTAGTCACAGCTGGTTCCTGTGACAGGCAGAGAAGTTTGGGCATTCATTTCTCCAATCACAGCTTAATTCACGGAGGACGCAGGTGTCTAGGTGGCAAACATACATTTGCATCCCTTTTGCTCACCAGCTTTGATGGAAGAAACAGCCGAATTCCACATGCATTGTCGCCTTTGCTGGCACTGAGAGGATTTCATCTGATTTGACAAACACATTTTTCCTGGAGGAAACATTTGTGTGTGTGTGTGTGTGTGTGTGTGTGTGTGTGTGTGTGTGTGCGCACGCGCGTGCGCACGTGTAATTACCTTTCTTACAATTTCTGGCACTGACATTGATTTTCTGAAATTTTTTTTTTTGATTTTCTGAAATTTTTAAGTATCTTTTTAATAATGTATCTTGAGAGCAGAGGAATGAGTTTATTGTATAAATTTCATAGTAAATAAACAAATTTAGCAAAGAGGAAAATAATATGGAGCTCTTTGAGAGTCTTCCTAGGGCCTCAGCTCTGGGCACAGTTTACAAATCCATAATCATGGAAATGATCCTGTTAAATTAAAATCTCCAATTAATGTTATAAAGCTCTTTGTCCTTGATTTTGTCAGAGAAATACTCGCAAAGAAACAGTCTTTTATGACATGTTCTATAGTTATTTTGGTGGATTTGCTTTTCTTTTTTGCATAGTAGTTATTTCCCATCTCATTACTATTTATTTACTTATTTGCCAGTAAGTCTTATTATTTCTCTTTCAGTATAGAAAAGGAGATAGCAGGGAATGGCCCATTAATCACATTGATCTTAGTTCATTAACGAATATTAATTACACAACAACAAAATTTGCATGCATGTTATAACTGAGCATATAAACTCTGCAGCATTTTCTTTGACCATTTGAAATGTGCTTTGTTTCTGTCATTACATAGATGCTCTATATTGCATTTGTGAAATGATTAAGCTATAAATAAGTTACCTCTAATGAGATAGTTGTTTCTGTTTCTCCTGTGGGCTGTTCACTTTTCTGCTTTGCTTTGCATTTTGGCTATTAATATCATAAAGGTTGTAGAAAACTATTCCCTAAGAAATCAAATTAGAATTTTGATAGCAAAGAGTTCACTGTACTGGAAAAATCTTGACTAATGTTCTAATCATTTCCAGTTAGGCAGGTCTCTATTTTCAAAACTCTGAAGTATAGAATTGAAAGCAATGTTAACCTGTCTGCGCTGGGGCCATGGAGATAGATCAGCAATCTTAGTGCCTACTTACACAAGCACAACGACCCAAGTTCAGTCCCTGGTACCACATGCCATGCCGGCCTCAGCCCAGCCTCACTGACCTGCATGTAGTTACCTTCTTTATCTCATTTGCTCATTCTTGGTTTGAGGTTTACATTGTCTGTGAACACAATAACTAGCCCTGCTTTTTTCTGAGGTCCTGGCACCTCAGAAAATATAGGCTATATTTGAAATATAGCCTATAAATTTCCTTTTGAGTTAAATGTGTTTCTTGAGTACATTGTATTGTTGGATTTTGCATTTTTGATTCACTGCCAGTCTATTTATTTTAATCAGTAAATTGAGACCACTTACATTGGCAGTTATAATTGATATGTATTCACTTATTTTGGTCATGTTATTTTCATGCTGTTAGTTCCCCATTCTTCATGTATTTAATTGCTTGTCCTATTTGCGGGTTTCTTTTTTGGTTGTTCCTGGAATTGTGGTCATTTTGATTTCTTTCAAGAATATTTCAGTACTTTTTGTAGGTTTGGTTTTCTGGTCATACATTTCTTTAGTTATTTTTTGTTTTGGAAGTATTTTTACTACTTCATTCTTTTTTTTTTTTTTGCAAACAAAACTTTATTTTTGTCATTTTTAATAAGAAATAACAAAAAGATAGTTTCAAAACACGTTAGTCGGGGAGCTGGGAAGATAGCTCTGTGGCACAAGTGCCTGCCTGGCAAGTGCAAGATCATGAGTTCAAAACCCAGTCCTGAAAAAAAAAAAAAAACACGTTAGTAGTACCTTCGCAATAGTTGATCCATTACTTTTGAAAGAGAGTTTCACAAGGTCTATCAATCAATTTAACAAACAATGAATGCTGTTTTCTTTTAGAACTGAAAATACTTCACTCCAAGCCCTCCTTGATTTGACAGTTGTATTGAGATATTTTCTGTGATTCTGATGTGTTTTCCTTTAAATGTGATCTGTTTCTTTTCTCTAAAAGATTTAAGTATATTGAACTTCTGGAGTCTTGATTATCATAGATTTATTTTGACTAATGTTATTTGGAGTTCTATATGCCTTACTTTTTCTGTCATACTTTTACGCTTGCTTGGGAAGTTTTCTGCTATGATTTCTATAAGTAGTTTCTTTATGTTATTTGGGTTGACTTCTTTTTCATTGACATCTGTTCGTCTTGTGATGTTCATCTTTGGGTCATCTTATAGTGGCTTAATTATTATTTTCTGATTCCTTGTTGCTTTTAAAAGATCTTTCTCTTTTCCCTAGATATAATGATACCTTCATGGTCTGCAAATCAATCTTCCATTCAGTTAAACTGG
>PVJA010001858.1:42223-67613 GCA_004027025.1 Myocastor coypus
TTTTTTTTTTTTTTTTTTTTTTTTTTTTTTTTTTTTTTTTTTTTTTTTTTTTTTTTTTTGCCTGAGAGATTATTTCTGACTTTGATTTTCTCTATACTGTGTGGAGCTGCTTTGTTACTTCACTTGTAAACATTTCAGAGATTTCAGGTATGTGATTTATAATTTCTTTTATGCTTATATGAGCTTGATTTGTTCTGAATGGATTTGGGGGCCTAAAATTGCCTTTTATTCTTCTTATCTTTTTTCTATTTCAGAAAGAACTTTTCATTGTGATTTCTGTGATAATTCTGGTGAAATATTGATACTAGTTACCTATATCACTACTATCAGAGCCAGGCCAGAAAGAGTCTGTTCTTCAAGGGTATCTTCTATGTATTGGAGTTTCTTGATCTGTGTCTGTCCTGAGATTCTGCCTTCTCTATTAGTTGAAAGTAGGATGTTGGTTTCCACTTGGCACTGACCTCCATCTTTTGGTGTAAGGCTTTGGTGAGGTTATTCCACAGTGCTTTGAAAAATTATTAGCCAAGGGAGAGCAAGTGGTAAGACAGATATGATATCTTACCTACAGCAGTACAATTAGTAAGAATAATAACATCAAATAAAATCTAAAATTTGGCAACCTTTGGTAACTATTTGTTTTGTACTTTATATCATAGGAGCAAAGACTCAAAATAGTAAATTTTGAGCTTGTATGCAAATTGTTTCCCTTTGTTAGAGTGGATTTAACATCTGTTCCTCTACCCAGTTGCCAGGTTCCAGGTGCTTCCCTTCACGTACCCTAATGGGAGTGGAACCTGGATTCCTTGGCCAAGATGATTACCCAGAGTTCCCAGCACCTCCAAGTCAGTTCCTGCTGAAGAATGGACCAGGTACCTGGATTTATCCTGGAAGGCTACTCGCCAGAGTTCCCTGCACCTCCGTACCAAGCCCTGCTTAATTAACTGTACTTTAAAACCAACATACTAGTCAGATTCTGTTGCCCTCTTGGTGTACCTCAGGCAGGAACAGTGGCAAGAATGAAGAAAAGATAGACAAGAATTGGGTTATGTGGTAGCCTGTGCCTGATTGGAAAATAATCCCTTTTGTTCCTATTTTTTAATCTTTATTTTCTTACTTTTCTGTTTTATCTTCTTTCATTTTCCCTCCTCTAGTTCTCCTTTTCTATTGGGTAACTTCTTATCATTGTACCATATATCTCTGGTACGATTTGGTTCTTATTTACATTTTGAGTTCCTCACAAAAGAGGGACAGTACAATATTAACACAACATTTGTATATGTGTGTTGGATTTAGTTCTTATTATGGTCTTAAAGTCCATCCATTTATCTATAAATGTCCCAAACTTACTCTTCTTCACAGCATAATAGGACTCCATTATGAAAGAAAATCATATACATTTATCCTTTCCTTGGTTGATGGATGTTTGCATTGTTTTAAAGATTTTTTTTTTTTGTCTTTTTGAGACAGGGTCTCACTATGCAGTTCAGGCTGGCCCTGAGCTCACTTTTGTAGCCCAGGCTGGTCTCGCACTCACAGCGGTCCTCCTGCCTCAGCCTCCCGAGTGCTGGGATTACAGGCGTGCGCCACCACGCCCGGCTGTTTTAAAGATTTAGCTATCGCAAACTATGCTACTGATGCTGCCATAAACATTGTATATTTTTTTTCCTTTGAATATATAGGAGGAGAGAGATTGCTGGGCCATGTGGTAATACTGTCATTTTCATTAGCGTGTAATACTTACATTCCATCCTTACACACTTCAATTTGTTTTGCTTCCTTTTTCCATGTTCTCTCTCCTTCTCCTCCCATCTCTTGATATTCTTTTTTTAAATTTTTTTATTTTATTTATTTATTTTTTTATTGTTTCAGAACCTTTGTTTGTTTATTCACTCATTTTTATGGCCGGATCAGCCCACCCTGAGGGCAGGGCTGGTGCAGCATGTGGTGCCGGGGATCGAACCATGGTCCCTGAAGCCGCCCAAGCTTTCCCAAGCAGGTGCTTTAGACCACTGAGCCATCCCACCGGGCCCCCATCTCTTGATATTCTTATGATTTGAAAAAGATCTAATTTCTTATTTCCTGTTATCTATCATTTCTTTTGCTCTTATTTTTTGTTCTTATGTAAAGGAAACTCTGTGATGTTTGTGCTCCTGTTTCTGACTTACTTTAGTTATTCTGATCTCTAGGTACATCCATTTTCAAACAAATGACTCAATCTTAACTTTATTTATGGCAGAATCACACTCCATTGTGTGTATGCATCGTACTTTATTCACTCATTTCTTGATAGATATGTGTAGAATGCTTCCAAGATGTATGTGTTTTGAATTGTGCTGCTATGATCATAGTCATGAATGAATTACTGTAAAATGGTGTCTTTAGTTGTCTTAGAAAGATACCTAAAAGAGGAGACTAGGACAAATTGAATTCCTACTATTACCTTTTGCAAGGAAGCTCCATATTGAGTTACACAATAGCTGTGGAATGCAGTTTGCAGTCCCACCAGAAGAGCTCTCTTTCACCAGCTCCTATGGATTCATGAACATTAGTTCCTGTATGATTTCTTGATGTTGGCCATTCTTTCTGGGGTAAGACACAACCCCAAGATTGCTTTTAATTTTTTATTTCTATTTCTCTAAAACAAGAGATAGTTCTTTTTAATAAACATCCACTCTGGTTTTCATAGTGCCTATCCTGATTGACAAATTAATCACCAGTGTGCTTGTAATTCTCTGCATTCTTGCCAACATATGCTATCATTTGTCTTTCTGATAACAATTATTTTTACTAGATGGAGTTGCCCTTTACTCACTCACTCTCCTGAATTTTCCACTTTTCTTCATTGTCTCTGCAGCATTTGTCCTTCACGGTGCTTTCATGCCATCTTTTGTCTTTATGTGTATGGAGTCCTTGTATGCCTCTGAGTGTGCCAACTTCCACTCTGCTCAGTTATGAGTGCCTATTACTACATAATACAAAATGACACTGCGTTTTGCTCTGTTGTATTATAATGTTCTTATTTTAGTGTTTTTTTACTGGTCGTCTTGACCTTTAAATGATTATTATTTTACTAGACTTAGGAAGCTATTACTCAAGAAAGCAAATTTCTTTTTATGAGCATGGGTGATATTCATGAAATCTACGTAGTGCTCAGGATGTCATCAATTACCATAAACTTTCACCAGTTTATTAATGAAACTCCCCCAGTTTGCCAAATGGTAAATGATACAAGGAAAAAATTTATGTATTGTAGCCATTTTCTTTTTTTAGTCTTTCGTTTTAGAATCCATCCTTCAGTTAAGTATTTTAGGAAAGGATGTTCTATAATTCTTTTTCAGTCAAGTTTAACTTTCCTGTGCTTTGCGAACTACGTAATAACAACAGCAACAACAACAAAAAAAGCAAACAAACAAACAAAAAAAAAACTACAAAAGAGCTCCTTACATCTGTAGCATTATCATCTCCAAAATAATGAAGATAATTATGCAAGGAGGAAAAGGAGGCAGGTGGCAGGCAGGCAGGAAGAAAGGAGGCAGGTGGCAGGCAGGCAGGAAGAAAGGAAGAAAAAAAAGAAGGAAGCAAAATTCAGTGTTGTAAAGTAATGAAGAAATAAATTTTGTTAAAGTTGAAATATTCCAGAAAACTTTTGAATTCTCTTTTTTGAGGTTTCATCATTATTAAACATCCCTTCAGCTAGGCTTTGGCTGACAGGTGGCAGATGAGGTCCAAGGAATGTAGTCAGCAGGAAATGTAATCCTTCATCCTTAACGCACTTATGCTCAAAACCTTAGCTCTCTTAACCCCTGTGGATACTTAATGAGGATGCTAGGTTAAACGTAATGCAAGCTACACACATCGGCCTTATCCATATTGAAGTACATGTACTAACTGCACATAGCTATGTCCCGACAATGAGAATGTAATAGTCATCTTTATTACATTGAGTGTTCAGAACATATCTGGAAGGTAAACATCCTGCTGATAAAAGGAGTGAACTGTAATTTTTCTCAGATACCAAATTTTCAATGAAGATTAAAATCTAATCATGAAATAATACAGACATTTCCACATTTTAAGCACTACAAAATTTTTATGAAATGCACAGGAAAAGCACAAGTACTCTTCATCCTGACCCATTTAGTTACCTGAAAATCAATACTACATGGAGATTAGCTGTTGAAGAGACAAGGCACCGTAAGAACGGCATATGCTTTCCTCTTACTTTCTTCTCCATAAAGTGAAAGTGTGTGATGAGAATTTAAAGAAAATAAAGGGCCGGTCGAATAGTTCAGTGAATTAAAGCACCTGCAAGCAGGCGCAAGGGCTGGGAGTTCAATCCGATGGCCTGCCAATCCGGCCCTGCCCCTGGGGCACGGTAAGCTGGCAACTGAGACTGGGTGTGGTGGTGTGAGCCTGTAAGCCCAGCTCTGGGGAGGCTGTAAACAGGTGGGTCACTAAGAGTCCTATCTGAACACCCTGCAGACCCTTCCCTAAAATACAAAAGAAAAAAGAGATTAAAAAAAAAAAAAAAGAAAAAAGAAAGACAACAATAAATATGCAGGACGCAGGACTCTGGCACGAAAAAGAAATAAATACAGATTTATGTGCCTGAATATTGAATTGTGGAAACCATCTTACTTGTATGCCTTCATTAAAATAGATAATAATAGGGCTGGTGAGTTAGCTCAGTGGACTAGGAAAGCATAGGGGCCAGGGTTTAATCCCTTGTACCACACACACCATGCTAACCCTGACTGCTAGCTCGCTGAATCAGTGACTGAGTCTTGACAAGGTGGCGCATGCTTGTGTTACCAGCAATGCAGAGGCTGAAAATAGAAGGATCACTACGAATTTGAGCTGCATGGTGAGACCCTGCACTCTCTCTCTCTCCCTCTCTCTAAATCAAACAGGAAAGACAATAATGAAATAATTTCTAGAGAGCCTGCCAGGTAGCTCAGTGGATTAAAGCACCTGCAAGTAGGCACAAGGGCCAAGGGTTCTATCCCTGGGGCTGCCATGCCAGCTCCCTCACCACCCCCACCCCCCCACCCCGCCCGGAAAGGAGGGCGCTAAGCGGGCAACTGAGACTGGGAGTGGTGGGAGTCTGTAAACAGGCAGATCCCTGAGTCTGATCTAGTAGTGTAATGAGACCCTATAGACCCTGTAGACCCTGCCTGCCCCAAATAAAATAGAAATAATTCCTGGAAAAATAACATAAAGACATGGGAGAAAATTTGAAGAAAATGATGAATGTAAAAAATTGTGCAATTTCTGGCAAAGTTTTTATAATTAGGAGGGTTGCTGGAGTTTCCTGTTGTCCAAAGTACTAGAACAGAAACCAGGTGTGGTGTCATTATTCTGGAAGGTGTATGGGAGCCATCTGAAGCTATACCCATACTAAGGAGTTGTATAGTGCTGGAGGCTTATGCAGTCACCACAAGGAGCAGACAGGCTAGCCAGAGGGATTCTAGGAAAATGTCCACTGAGAAAGCATACCATGAGAATATAAGAAAACATTATCTACAGGGGGTGGAAATAATAAAGGCAAGCTTCCACTTAAAAGTCAATGAAGAGAGGGGCCCAAAGATATGAGTTATGCAGCAGATCAAATATAGGTAATTTCTGTGCTTGAAAATTGTATATTTCAGTTTATTTTAAATATATGGGGGCCGGGTGTGGTGGCACACCCCTGTAATCCCAGCACTCCGGAGGCTGAGGCAGGAGGATCGGTGCAAGTTCGAGAGCAGCCTGGGCTACAAAAGTGAGCTCAAGGCCAGCCTGAATTGCATAGTGAGACCCTGTCTCAAAAAAGACCAAAAAATAAATAAATAAATAAATAAATAAACAAATACATGGATTTAGGGGTTGTGGTGATAGCTCAGGGGCACAAGTGCCTGCCTGGCAGGTGCAAAGTCTTGAATTCAATTCTTGGTTCTGTAAAAATAAATAAATAAATATTAAAAAGTAAATAAATACATGGATTTGGATTATACC
The DNA here is from genome assembly GCA_004027025.1 of Myocastor coypus. Taxonomy (NCBI): domain Eukaryota; kingdom Metazoa; phylum Chordata; class Mammalia; order Rodentia; family Myocastoridae; genus Myocastor; species Myocastor coypus. The sequence continues at coordinate 48,218 of PVJA010001858.1, forward strand.
ATTTTCTGATGTAATGCTACATTGCTAGTGAAGACCAACTTTTGAAATAATTAAAATAGAAGAACTTGCAGCTTTCCCATGCAAAGATAAACATCAGATATAAGATTAAAAAGGACACTGCTTTTTCCAAAATAAACTATTTCAAAATGATGTAAAATTGTCTAGTAATAGAAAGAACAATATTGAAACAGCATCAAACTAAGACAAAAATACTAAAGACTTTTACTTTAAAAATAAATTCAATTTCTACTAGTTTAAAGAGAAACATTTCTATCTCACATACCATATAATAGCAAAAGTTCCCGTATATAACATTTACATAGAGGATAAAACCCTTTTTTAAAAAAAGGAACATTGACATAGAAAATCTAAGAGGTCTAAGGAAGGTGTTATGGTTTATGTCTAGTTGTCCCCCCAAAGCCTCATGCAGTCATGGGGTAGGGACTTGTATAGATTGAGACTTGACTCATGAGTCACTGGGATTATGTAATTTAGTACTGATCTAGAGTTTCAGACTTGATCCACGATCCCTGGGATTCTGTGTTTTAAGTACTTCTGGGATTTTGGGTATAGCCTAAGCTGGATAGGCTGAGGCAGAGAGCCTGAATGTAATATAAAGAGAGACAGAGAGACAGACTAGAGCTGTTGCTCTCTGCTCCCTTGGTTGTTCTGTTGCCTCTGTCGCAATTGTTGCTGTTCCACCACCATGAACTGGATGCTCTCTGCCCTGTTCCACTCAGCCTTGGGCCAGCTGAATATGGACTGAAACCTCCAGTAACTGTGAGCTAAATAAACCTTTCCTTCCTTCATTTTGAGTGTCAGGTATTTGTCCCAGCAATGCAAGAAAAGTAACTAAGACGGAAGGACAGAATAAACTTGTGCATATCTCCTTTAGGTAATGGCATATTTTCTTATCAAAGGCATTGTGTATTTTTGGCTTTCTAAATTCATATATTCTGGCCGGAAGCACTAGGAATTTTCATGAAATTTCATTACACATTCAAGATTTGTTAGTAATATCTGAATGTACTATCTCTAAATAGAAATATTTCCCCACTTTTTTACATGGCAAGTAGGAAGTTTTAGACATCCGTGACTAATGGAGAACCCTGTCATAGTTTAGCAGTGCTGAACCAATCTCGGTCACAGAACGTGCAGTGCAATTCAATGCACGGCAGAGAGAATAGAAACAAGTTAGTGATAGCCTCACTATTGAAAATGGTCAGCATGGTGCTTGTAAAAGGCTCATTGTTTGACTGAGTTTCTCACATGTTAGCCAGGTCTGCAGTTTTACAATTGCGTGGGCCCAGCCAGATGCTCTGATCCCCGCTGTACACCAGCGTCCATTTCAGTTCCTGGGGTAATGAGCAGTGGTTTGGACAGAACTACAGTTGTTCAAATAAAACTTTTCTATGTTCACTGTCCTTAGGTCATTCTAAAAATAAAGATGCATCAGCTGTAGCATGAAACAGAAAATACTACCAATGACTTCAGAAAATTTATTTTATTTTTCATATATATGACTGTATTTATATGTAAAGTTCTTATCAGGCAAATCTACAGAGACAGAAACTAGAATAATGGCATGGGTAGTACACAATATTTTTGACATGCATTTTTGAGAAGTCACGGTGTGTACAAATCTAATTTTTAAATGTATTTTTTAAATTATCATTAAATTTGTTGGTACATTTTAGGTATACATAATGATTACACTCATGAGAGGGAATTTGTACCTCCACATGATATAAATTAATTCCTTGGTTATTCTTATTCTCTTTACCTCCCTTGAACCCACCTTCTTATTTGCAAATACATGTATCTAATTTGTCCTTCTTTTCTAATTCTATTTTCTTTTCCCTTACTTCCATTCCCTCTCCCACTGCCCTACTTCCCACTTCCTTTTGGGAAATTTCTGTTTAACAATATATAGTATGCATTTTGATCTTATTTTACACTTTCAGTTTTTCACACCAGAGAGACAATGTGATATTTACATGTTTCTAATTTATTGCACTTAAGTGTGGTCTTACAGTGATCTATTCAGCTATAAAAGTCTCAACTGATTTATCATTTTCTATGACTGAGTAGTACTCTAATATATATATATATATATATATATATATATATATATATATATATACCCCTACACTTTTGATCAATGGCATTTGAGTTGAGTATCCCAAATTTAGCTATTACAAACTATACTACTATAAACATGGATACACATATATCATTGTGGTATGATGCTCTTAATTCATTTGGGAAGATACTGAGAAGAGGTATAGCTGAGTCAAGTGGAATCCCCAATCCTAGATTTTTGAAAAATTTCCACACTGATCTTGACAGTGGTTGAACCAGTCTAATATACATCAAAACTAGAAAAATATTCCTTTTTTCCTTCATACCCATCAATATTTGTTGTGGGTTTACATCTTTTCTCTCTCTCTTTCTTTCTTTCTTTCTTTCTTTCTTTCTTTCTTTCTTTCTTTCTTTCTTTCTTTCTTTCTTTTTAAAATGTATTTACTACAGGTTCTACAGGGGCTCACTATACAGATCACTAGACAGATCTTCCGGTTTTCAGCTTCTCAAGTGCTACATTCCACATGCACACCACCATGCCCAGTCTGAACTCAGGCCCTTGTTTTTTCCAGCCAAGTGCTTATTCTACTGAGTTATCTCCCCAGGCCCAGAATTTATCTTATTAAAAAGCTTTTGTGCAGCAAAAATAATCATCAACAGAATGAAAAGATGATCCACAGCATGGGAAAAATATAAGCTAGTTCTTCTTTAGACAACAGAGTAATATTTTAAAATATAAATAATTTAAAAATCATATCTCCAAGTCTAAATAGTGTAAAACTATAACCCCAGTAGTTGGGAAGGCTGAGCTAGGAGGATTCTAAGTTTGAATCTGGTTTGAAGAATTTAGAAAGATCTTGTCCAAAATTTTATTTTATTTTATTTTTTTTTTTTTTTGTCTTTTTGAGACAGGGTCTCACTATGCAGTTCAGGCTGGCCTTGAGCTCACTTTTGTAGCCCAGGCTGGTCTCGAACTCGCACCTATCCTCCTGCCTCCGCCTCCCGAGTGCTGGGATTACAGGCGTGCGCCACCACGCCCGGCTTTGTCCAAAATTTTAAAAGTTAGAAAAATGGGTTAGGGTTGCAGCTTAGTGCAAAAGCCAGGTGTTGGGAACCCAGATGTATAGTAATAATGAATATAAAGTAACAATGAATATAATATATAGTAACAATGAATATAAAAGATAATATAAATTCTGTTAGACTGAGCACAGTGTATATATTTGGTTTATTTTATTTTATTTTATTTATATTTGGTTTATTTTTGCGGGATAAGACTTGTGTTACTTTCAGACCTGCATGTGAAAACACTGGATTATCTCCTTAGCATGAGAACCTAAAAGAGAAAATGAAATCTGAAGGATATGGTGCATAGTGGGAAAAGAGAATGAAGCCTTTCAAAAGGAGCGAATTGCTGAGTTGTGGAGAAGAGAGGGAAGAGGGTGTGGGGGAAAGAGATAAATCTGTATGTGAGCAGGATAGTCTGGACAACTATGCTGTGAATTTCTGCCAGTCTATAGAAAGGGACAGATAATATTTAATTTGCTTGTTTCATTTTTTCAATTGTTTTCCCTCCTTTTTTTTTTTTTTTTCTTTCTTTTTTGTCTTTTTGAGACAGGGTCTCGCTATGCAGTTGAGGCTGTCCCTGCGCTCACTTTTGTAGCCCAGGCTGGTCTCGAACTCGCACCAATCCTCCTGTCTCAGCCTCCCGAGTGCTGGGATTACAGGCGTGAGCCACCACGCCCGGCTTCCCTTCTTTTAACTTTTAACTTCTTATACATTTCTTTCTTTCCTTTCTTCCAATTTTGCATGCATATATCTGGCAATATGAATAATTAATTGGAAGACAACACTATGCATTTCAACGAATACTGCAATATTCTTATTGTTTTGTTAAGTGAAGCTCTGTAACACTTGCAATTTTTCTATTTTAATACTGTTTTTAACCTCTTTTAAAAAGTAAATAAGGCTGGTGAGATAACTATGCAAAGCACAGGGACCAAGGTGCAATCCCTGGTTCCACATAACTCACCAGCCCCGCCCCCAGGTGTGCTGAGCAGGGAAATGAACTAGTCCAGGTGCAGGCCCATAATCCCAGTGCTGCAGAAGCTGAAAACAGTGGGGGACTCTATGAGCCTGAGCTGCATAGTGAGGCCATGTACCAAATACATAAATTAAAAATAAATTAATAAGCAAATAAAATTTTAAAAAGGCTTTCGTTAGTAAGAACATATGGAAAAAAACATGTCACTTTGGAATTTTACTTAAAATTTCTCGGGGCCCAGCGGGATGCCTCAGTGGTCTAAAGCACCTGCTTAGGAAAGCTTGGGCAGCTTCAGGGACCGCGATTCGATCCCCGGCACCACATGCTGTTCCAGCCGAGCCCTCAGGGTGGGCTGAGCCGGCCATAAAAATGAGTGAATAAACAAATAAAGGTTCTGAAACAAGAAAAAAATAAGTAAACAAAATAAAAAAAATTCTAAAAAAAAATGAAATTTCTCAGACACAAAAATGTTGAGGTTTTAAGACACATTATGTACGGAAAGATAAAGGTAAACATAAACAAACATATGTAAAACAATATGAATTGACAATTATATGGTCCAAGCCAAAGTACTGTGAGCCTTCACTATAGATGCAGGTTGGTCAGCCCAGAGATGGCATTTAGGACAATTTTGGAGAAATTATTATCTCTTTATGAGGCAGGAGAGAAAGAAAATTTCAGATATAATAGTGCAAAACAACCACATCTACAGAAAAATCCGAATGATGAGTTAGCCATTTTGGTAATAGGGTAAGGTATGAAAATGAAAAGCATTGCTGCTGAAAGAGGATGAGTGTCCATACTGTGCCAGAGAATTACTTCTGTCTTTCCAGAGCATCTTCATAACCAGGAAGCAATGGAAAAGCCCCTAAAGCACTCACCTTAGCAGAAGAGCATGCACTGCCTTTATGTCTAGGCCTTCAAAGTGATCACTTAACTCTGATCGATTGTCAATCCCAAAATGCATAAGATGTTAGTCCTGTGTTCTTTGAGGCTATTGGCAATTATAGAACAATGAACATCTACAGCTAGGAATGAGATGAATGCAGGGTCTGTAGCTGGATTTGACCTTCGCCAAAGTATATAAGAGCCCATTATATATGTCATCTAGAAAAAGGCAAGAAATATATTTGAGTAGTGATAAATGTCCTCAGAGATAACTTGTGACAAAATTCCTAATATTTAGCTCTCTAGTAATGAAACTCATTATATGGTAGAGAGTTAAGTACATCACATAAATTCCTGAAATAGAGTAATATATAGTTAGCATAGAAATACCAAAGGAACACCAACAGAGATGTGAAAGAAACATACCATAAATACACTTCTCATACAATTATTTCTTGATTTTTTTTTTTTATAAAATCAGCTAGGACTTTCTTAACCCGACAAGGCCTGAAGCTTACTGTTTTTATTTAAATGCTCAGGGACTAAATGTGAGATTCTCTTCTGCAAACCACAGACATCCATTGGAAAAGTTCCTTCATTTGTTTACTTGTGACAACGTTAATGACAATCTACTAGTACCTGCTAGCTTTTTCAAACTCTGCAAGAGCATTTATTTTAAATTATTTTGGTGGCACAGGCAGATCTGACACTTGCATGGTCGAAAGGCAAACCCCAAGTCACTTTTCCTCTTTTGTGACCTGCTTCCTTTTATTTCCAAAATTTGGGACATAATATATCGTTATACCTTTTCTTTTGCTATTTGGTTTATCAAAAAGTGGGAGTTTTCTATCCACTAATAGAGATATTGTGGAGCTGTAAACCAACAACATTTTCCTCTGACAGTGAAAGATGGAAGCGTTGATGAAGAGTTCTGATTTCTTCTTCTCTTTTTCCTGTTACAAATGATATAAATATGTCCTGAGATGAAATAGCTCAGGTTTTCTGGTCACTTGGACTCCTGGGAACCGTTTACTGATGCAATGTGATCACAGCTGAAGGAAGCAGTGTCTTGACAAAAGTCCAAAAAGCCTTTCAGGCCTTCCCTGCTTGCTTATTTGTGGACTCTGGTGCAAGTGATCTAGCCTATAAATATGCTCAGAAATACAACAAAGGTCACAAAGAAGATGATTGTGCTCAGCCGTACTATGATAGCTTAACTGAGGAAGAAATTAAATCTTCCTTGGGTGAACTAGACACAATACAAAGAAGATTGTGCAACTAACAAATGGCTGAGGCCAAGCACTTTCATCATGATTTTTCTGAACTTGAGGGCTGACCTAAATGAATGTCACTGGGTGCAAGCTAGAGCCCCTTATTTTATGAAAAGGTGAAGGAGAGTTGAAATTAGACTGGCACTAGAAATCACTTCAGAATATATTGCATGTGCTTTAGGGACACCATGGCTCCTCTTTCTCTACCTTTGCTTTCAGCCACCGAAGTTCCCAACACTTTCTAGTGAATGGAAAATTTGGCTAGGGCATTTAAGCCTACAGCAATTTAATTTCCCTTATATACTCTAGAGTTATTTGCATATTTAAGGAGAAAAGCACAATGCATACTGAATTTGAGAATTGGCCTAATTCTAGACACCAGAACTAGAATAGACGGCTACTCACATACCTCAGCGTCAGGGTTTCCAGACTCCTCAATTATACTATATCAACTTCTCAGTTACTTTTCTCCTATTTCTGAAACCAAATACCTGACACCCGAAATTAAGGAAGGAAAGGTTTATTTAATTCACAGATTTTAGAACTTTCAGTCCATATTTGGTTGGCTCTAAGGGAGAGTAACACATGGGAAAGGGCAGCAGGTCATAGCAGCAGAAAACAGAAAAAAGGGGAGAGCAGTAGCAGCAGCAGTGAGAAAGTCTTTCTTTCCCTTCTTTTCATTGTTTTCAGTCTATCTGCCCCAATGCAGTTGTAACACTCACACGCATAATCCCAGCACTGAATCATGAATTAATCACAAACTTTTGAAGCCTGTCCTAATGACTGCCTGAAGCTTTGGGGAGATAACTAGACAAAAATCATAACAATAAAAAACCCAAAGTGCTGTGTTCTATTCATTTTACAAATTCAAGTATCATTATGAGCTTCTTGTAAAGAGAGAAACTGTGGTGAATTATAGATGCATATGCTAATTTTTGAATAACAAAAAATAGCAAATTAAATGTTCTATGCAGTGTGCATCAGGATGTCCACAAATGCTCAACTTTGGCTGTTGCCAGAGATCTGTATGAGTAGTGAAACTGTAAACAGTTCAAAGATAAACCAAGATCCTCACTTTTGAGAAAATGTCAGCCACATTCTATCATACTCATTCAAATAGAAAAGTACAGCAAGCAATGGCGGTGCATGCCCGTAAGTCCTGCAATCTGGGAGACTGATGCAGGAGGATAACGAATTCAAGGCCAGCCTTGACAACTCAGCAGCTTAGTGAGACCTTGCATCAAAACAAAAGATAAAGAAAGGACCTCGGGTATACCTCAGTGCAAAACTCTGGGTTGAATCTTTACTCCGGAAAATACATGAGCAATTTATGTAAAAGTAAAATTTAAGAATATCATAAAGATACATATTTTCCTTAGTGGATCATTGAAATGTATGCTCTTTATGTTTCTTCTGTGGTGTTAACACACTTACATAATACATCTTAATTTCTTGGTTCATCTCTTTCCTCTTTCTTCTAACTTCTATCATCTTTTTTTATTCTTTATAACTTGGGTTTCTTGAATAGGAGAAACCATGCAATAATTAAGCTTTTTTTCTGATTTATTGTTCTTTAAATTATTTGAAATATGATTTAAGTAGTTGAGTTAATCAATACCACAAATTCTACAGATATATAGGATAGTGAAATATTGCCATACTCTTAGCCTAGAATTATTTTCGGTTACCTTTATGCTACCACTTAAATAACAACATTAAGTATGGAGTATGTCAACTTGAAGGTATTATAAAGTTCTGTAAGGTTCAATACCTATGATTTTATGGAAATCACACCAGAAATCATATGATATGAAAGCACAAATCAAATCAGCAGAAAAGAAAATGGATTCCAGGACACTCTTGCTCCAGAAACTTCTCAGTGATAACATGGTGACCAAGAGAGGGAGTGAGAATCCCCACACAGCTTCCGTTATTTGCTTTTTGCAAAAGAGCGTGTTAGAAAAATATTTTCGGGGATGGTGATGAGGTACATGTGTATGGATCTTGAAATAAAGAGGAATAAAAAGTATAGCCAGATGGACTAAAGGTGACCATAAATAATGCAGCAGCATCAAGCAGGGGAGGAAGAGCAAACCCTGAGATATTCCTCTGCAAGTTCCTGCAGTGACATTGGCTTGCACATCTGTGTGATCGAACAGCTGGTGCTTTCCAGAGCAGCTCTCCAAAGCCCATGCACAGGTTCCTCAATAACAAATGAGACTTCTAACAGTAAAATACTAAGTAGCCTTCCATGCACAAGCTGATGTATTTTTTGAAATATTTACATTTGGAATACATTGGACTTATTAGTGCTATCTAGGAAAACATACCAAACACCTTAACTTCTTAAAGTATTACTGTAGTATAATATTTGTGTGTGGCCCTTTAGAATTCTTCTTACAGCAAAGAATCAGCTGAATAAAATGGCTGAAAGTCATTTTGTAATTATTTAGGATATTTTCTACTTGAGAGCTCAGAAAGCATTTTCATATGACAAGAAATTGTAGAATCATTTCATTTAGAGGCCACGGTAGATTTTTTGCATTATTATATAACATCAATGTTGCCAGTAAACAAAACACAAGGAATATGTGCATCAACTTAGGACGAAGAACAATTGGAATTATATTTTTTTCTTGCCCTGAAGATATGTCTGCTAAAAGTTTAATAAACTATAGATACAGATACTGGACAGACTGGGTCAGCTTTCTGTTGACCTTCCCAAATGGAAAATTAATACTACAACTCCATACAACATGCCATAGAAACAGATATTGGTGAAATAGTTGGAAATCCATGCTTTGAACTGGCTCTATGCAGACTAATTAGGTTTCTTCAGATTTCTAATGTGACAAGTAGATGAAACAGTTGACAGACTGTTGCAGTGTGAACTGGAGCATCAAATTTCCTCTGCAAAAACATCTGTTTAAATATTTTAATCCCCCTTTTTGTGGGGAGGGAGAGGAATCAAAATATATCGTCTACAGGTACATATTACCCATAATGAATATGATCACTATATTATATATATATATACATATATATATATGTATATATATATATGTGTGTGTGTACATATATAGTATCAATAAAAATATTTTTTTAAATCTTTTTTTTTTTTTAAATTGATGATTTTTTTTTCTTGTTTCAGAACCTTTATTTGTTTATTCACTCATTTTTATGGCCGCCTCAGCCCGTCCCGAGGGCAGGGCTGGCACAGCATGTGGTGCCGGGGATCGAACCGCGGTCCCTGAAGCCACCCAAACTTTCCCAAGGAAGCGCTTTAGACCACTGAGCCATCCCGCTGGGTCCCTAAAAAAATCTTTATCCCTCTTCCTTGTATACCTATTTTCTGTCAGTAACATAATTATTGTTACTAATAAATTTCCAGTGTATTATTGTATGTAATTTATAATGTACTTCTTATACATTATCTGATAGATACTATTGATCACTGTTCCATAAGCTAGGAAGAAATAATTCTGAACTAAGTTACTAGACTGAGGGAGTAAATAAGTGAACAGAGATTCGAGTTGCATCCATTGTTCTCTTACAGTTTAATTCCCACAAAAATTTATTTCCGGTATAGCATTTATAAAAGGCTTATAAGGTCAAGCCCACCAGAGGCATTTTCATGAGATATATGGGGATACCATGAGTGTCATTGCTTCTCTCTAGATTTCTCCCACCAAGGATGCATGAACTCATTTTTAGAGCTCTCGTAGGTTATTGAATCCTGGGTCTGGCACTAGCTCATGGGTGTGTGATATTAGATTGGTCCACTGATGGGTTTATAGCTAAGTGTGATGATGGGAGGTAAAGTCTGGGGCGAGGAACTGGGCCACAGAGAGCATGCCCTGCCTTGGCCATTCACTTCTTCCCATTTGCCACTCCTACATTGTTTTGCTTCTTCCATGTCTATCTGTCAGGCAACTCTACCTAGGAAAAAATCAGTTATGGACAGAAACATCTAACAACTACAAGCTTCAATAAACCTTTACCTTGTGGATGCCAGCTTTTTAGTACAGCATCAAGCAAGTAATTAAGACACTACAGGATATACTTTTCTATTGTATTTAATAAGAAATAACAACGTGACAAAACATGTTAATAGTACTTTTCCAGTATTTGACACAATGCAAATTGTTGTCCTCCTAGTAGTTATTACAGAGCATAGGGTATAGATGTGATAATTTTTCTTATAATTACTGGTACAAACATTTTCTTCTCATTGAACTAAGAGAGAGTAGTTGTATACATAATCAAATGTTCCATAATTTCAGTGGGTTATTGGCAAAATTTGCAATGTTGGAAGGTGTCAATTTAAGCCTTTTACAGCTCAACATACTAATCTACCTTTATGTTTTATGCCTCGTGGTTAAACTTTTCTTCTGGGTGGTTAAGAGCAAGTTAAAGCAAGAACTGTATAACAAGACATGCAACTTTTGCATCTCTCAAGGTCAGTCAAATCCCCTCAGAGTTTACTTTGAAACTACGACAGTGCTTTGTAGAACCGTTGTCGGTGTCAAACATCTGGATGAGTCATGGCCATAGCTTGACCAGTTTGCTCTCTGTGAAAGCCTAAGAGAATGTTTTCTCTCTAGGTGTCTCTTCTTAGGTACAGTATATATATCATCGATCCCTTTCGTCTGTAGCTCCATAATTTCACTGAACAGAAAATTTGGGAAAATTCTGAGTTATAGGATATTATAGCACAGGTTCCCTTGTGTCTTGAGTCCTCACTGACCTTGAAGGGCTAGGGCCAAAATATTGGCTATCCTTGTAGCCCTTCTTTTTCTATATTTTTTGGTGTGTAAACTTATATTCTTAACCTTCCAGAAGAAAAGCCTAGGAAAAATACCGAAGGATTGACATGCTACAATTTTGTATATGCTTAGATTTCTAAATTTCTATATAAAAATGTATAACTTCCTTTTTCACATTCTATAGAGATTTACTAGAATATCATTGATTAATAGATAATAACAATTCTAAGTTAAGCCTAAGATGCTTGATACTCAGAAAGACAGTGATGTTAAGCTCAAGTACCTATGTTATAGAGTAATAATATCACTAAAGAATATACTTTCAAGAGGCATGAGTGATTCAAAATATTTCAATTCCTTCACATACAGCTTATGTTCATTCTTCTTCACAATCAATTTTTTTCATGAACTGTAAAATGTCCAAGCCTTCATTAGCTTCCCAATGTTTCTGAAAACCTTTACAGTCTTTAGTCCACCTTGATCAGATCTCCACAAAAATTTACAGCTTCAACACTGCAGCTCTGTCCTCTGGATTTCTTTCCGTTTCACTTTTGTGCAATGTTCAGGCAAATACATTGAGTCATAACCTACACTTTCTTGTCTAAGAAATCCCCACTAATTCTGCATATATAGAGCAAATATCTTCTGGGACATCTCCCCTTTCTATGCCAGATCACCTCACATCCACAAGAAGCAGTATGTACTTCTTTTTGTTAGTTTTATTTATATTAACAAGTATTTAGTGAAGGTAATTAAATTCTGTCATGCCTCTGTATTTTTCTTGTTTGTGACTATATACCAATATCTAGCTTAGTAGACAAACAAGCAAAAATCCCAAAATTATATACACAAATAAAAGTCTAACAATTAGTGAACTGGTATAGAAATAAAGCAATTAATAAAAACAATAATTTCTCCAGTTGTTATACTTGTATTATTCGAATTAAGAAGGAAATACATCAAAAATAAGCAGGAAATCTGCATAATACCAACCCGTGGGGTATTTTCTATATTTGAAGTGCTCTGTGGAATAACTTAGGAGGTGTACTACTTTCCAAGCATGAACAGATTGATGTGGTGATAAATGGAATAAAAACAGACACTAAAGCAACACAGGAAATTTGGGTTTCACAGAAGCAAAGCCTTAGCTGTGCTGTTATTATGCCATATAGACATGCATCTTTTGCAGCATTCAGAGATTTACACAGCACATGTGAAATGCAAATTCCATCTTAATTTGAAGACAGACTCTGCCTGTTCACAACTCTGTGGAGGCTAGGAAGTTCTGCTCTAAAACAAACTAAATAAACAAACAATCTAAGGTTTTCAGTTAGACATCTAGAATATTAAATGATTTGATAATCTTTTGTGTTGTTTGCAATTATTGCAAAACAAGCTGCATATTTCCTTGATATAATAGATGTTCTTTATATAGGAGGGTTGTTAAAAGCAAGGTTGCAGAATGTAAATGAACATTAATGCTCTTTATTTTCCTCATGTCCTTGTATGACAAAAAGAAGTTTTGAGTGATGAGTCTTTTATTGTTTGGAAGATCTGGTTTAAGATCGGATCATCATATTTTAAGTGTATTTTGTAACAAGGTAGATTCTAAGCCTTATGCTGAAATATTCCTAACATTTTTGAAGAGCAGCTCAAGTGGCTCTAAAAAGTTTTATCCTTGAATTGCACTTTCCCACGTTCCAGTGGAGAAAACATTAGGTTGAAATTAGAGAGAAGGCAGCTCATCAAATATTGGAATAATTTAAGTGTTTTCTATGGTATTAAAATCATTCATTTTGTATGTTGAACTGTATCTTTAAGAAATGTTCTATGAGAGCACTGTACTTTCCTGGAAGTGTCAGGCTGTGCACAGCTGTGCCTAATGTGCTTAGCAAACCAGTGTCGGAGCCTGCACTTCCTTCCACTGCCTACTAGTGATTTTGTTCATCTTCAGAAAACTTGGAAACTAAACTGACTCCAGCCTGTGGCCAGGCTTGATGTAGAAGCCGACAGTGGAACCCCTGTCCAAGCAGTTAGAAGTGAGATTCAGCCAGTTAATCCAGAAGCAGAATAGCTCACCACTGGCGCATGGCGGGGACACTGCCTCAGGCTGCAGGAGAAAAAAAGCCAAGCTCAGCAGCCAGTCCCAAGCCAGGCCCAGAGGGATGTGGTCGGACTTGGAAGATACAGACTTGATAAGCTGAGAGACACTGACAGACTCAGATCTATGAGAGCATTCTCTCTCTCTCTCTCTCTCCCTTTCTCTGCCTCTCATTCTCCCTCTCTCTCCTCTCTCCTCTCTTTTTCATTCTCCTCTCTTTGTCTCTCTCTCCTCTCTTTCTCTGTCTCTCTGCCTCTCTCTCCTTTCTCTCTCTCTCCCCTCTCTCTGTCTGTCTCTGTCTCTTTCTCTCTCTGTCTCTCTCACCTCTCTCTGTCTCTCTGCCTCTCTCCTTTCTCTATCTCTCTCCCCTCTGTCTCTGTCTCTTTCTCTGTCTCTTTCCCTCGGACTCTCTCTCTCTCTCTCTGTCTCTCTCTGTGTCTCTCTTGATTGAGAGAGAGGACAATAGGTAACCAGGGTGAAGTTTGCATGGAAGTTTCCAGGTACATCAAGGGGAGGTGATCAAACAGATCTAAGGGGAGCTAATTTAAATACAAACTGCTAATTTTATATCTGCTTAGCTATATAGTCATGATGCTGGCCCTTAGGGTCTAAAATACAAACTCATTAATTACAAAAGGTTGTCAAGTGCTAAATCTCACTAACAATTATTAGTGATAGTAATTGTAGTACTGTAAATACAAAGCTGCAACTGTTTTAACCACATAATCCCCCTTGGGTAGTAATATCACTAGAAACTAAGATAGCTACTACATCAAGGCTCTACACCAAAGGTCAGAAGACAATGTTATATAAAATGACAAAGAGAAGGAGTAAAATGCAGTCTCATGCTCTGAGCTCACCCAGAGCAAATGCAGGAGACACTAGCATTGAAGAAACTGGAAGCCACACTCCTGAAATCTCTGAAATAATAGCATCTGAAGTAAAGAAACAACTGCAGAAAAGTATAGAGAAAATGAGATCAGAAATAACTTCAGAAGTAAAAAAAGAAAGATAACTATAATGAAAGAAGTACTAAGTGCTTCTAAAGAGACACTGATTAAAAAAATAGAGGAGAACAGAACAATGATGGAATCCTTGAATGAGCAAGATAGGAAAGAAATAGAATGCACGAAACACATTCAAAGTACTGTATAGGAAATTAAAACCTCAATCACAATCTGGCAAAACCATTTGAATCAAACCAAACTTAGAAACTAAATAAGTCCTCTGCTGATTAATGTGAAAATGTGACTATTCTAAACTTTTTACTACAGAATTATAGAATCAATCATAAGAGAAGTTTTTCAAAAGGGTTGTATTTATTACTGCTATGATTTGTGTCTAGGTGTCCCCCAAAGCCTCATGCAGTCATGGGAAGCTTTTGGAGTTTGTTATTATTACTGTACATGTGGGTGCTTCACCCATCCTGGGGTAGGTGATCTGTATTAAACTATAAGGAAGGGAGAGAGGTCAGCTAGCTGTTGGAGTTACTGCCCCTCCCTATGCTCTTTGCTCTTTCCTTAGAGGCAAAGAACCTCAGAATTTGTTCCTCAGAATTCAGATGCTCAGTGAGCCAGGTACTGAGCCCACACAGGCAAGAAACAAGAAAATCTAGCTACTGCTCCAGCTAGCAGTAGACCTTGGCATCATCAATATGGTACTGGATTTAGGAACTGGCAGAATGCAGGAGTTCTGAGATTAAGAAGCCTTGAACCTACCTAGATTTCAGAAGGCTTAGGATGCAAGGAATTGTGCCCCTGGGAAGACAAGGTGTAAACATGTGAGTGAGAAGCCTATTCAGTGGAAACCCCAGAAGTCTGGAAAAGCCAGGAGTGTGGATTGTCTGAGGAAAACTGCAAGAAAGGAGCAAAGCAACCCTAAGAGAGAAGCTATGGAGCTACCACCATAAACGCTGTGCAGGCAGAGCCATGTAAGGTTTTTGAGCTCACAGTTTACCACAGATTTCTCTGGATATTCTGCATGAAACTACAGGATTTAATGTCTGCCCATCTGGATTGTGGACTTGCTTTAGTCCCAGTGCTTTGTTTTGCCCTATTGTTTGTATCTTTTGGTATGGTAGTATTTATATTGTCCCATTTAATATTTGAAGTGTTCAACTTTTCATTTGTACAGGGGAGGTGGCCTTAGATCTTAGAGAAGACATGTGACTTGCACTTTTCAGAAATGCTGAAACTATTAGGACTTTGGTAACTCATAGAGATGGACTAAAATGTCTTTTGCATGAAGGGATGGATGTACATGAGCCTTTGGGGGGTTCATGGGTTGATTGTTATAGCTTATGTCTAGTTGTCCCCTCAAGGCCTCAGGTATTCATGCGGTTTTGGGAGATTTCAATTGTTTACTGTGGCTGTGGGTGCAGTACCTTCCCTGGAGCAGGTAATCGGCGTTATAATATAAGAAGGAGAGAGAGGACATCTAGCTACTGGAGCTGTTGGCCCTCCCTATGCTCTTTGCTCTTTGCCACCACCAAGAACAGCTGTTTGTGCCATGTACCACTCTTCCTTGGAGCCAGCTGAGCACTGACTGAAACTACTACTGTGAGCTAAGTAAACCTTTCCTTCCTTAATTTGGGGTGTTGCATGTTTTGTTCCAGCAAAGAGAGAAGAGTAACTGAGACAGTTACTTAACTGGCCTGGGATTGGACTCTCTCACTTAAGACCTGAATTCTGTGTACTGTTTTTGTTTTTTTTTTTCTTTTATTTTCTTTATGTAGTTAGTATAGGGTCTACAGGGTCTCACTACACAGATCAAACTCGTAGTGATTCTCCCAAGCTCTGGGATTACAGGCTATGCAACCGCACCCAGTCTCTATTGCCATCTCAGTGTGCCCTGGGGGCAAGTCCAGCATGGCACACTGGGGATGGAACCCCAGTCCC
The DNA here is from genome assembly GCA_004027025.1 of Myocastor coypus. Classification (NCBI taxonomy): domain Eukaryota; kingdom Metazoa; phylum Chordata; class Mammalia; order Rodentia; family Myocastoridae; genus Myocastor; species Myocastor coypus. Next base: position 64,267 of record PVJA010001858.1, read on the forward strand.
TATGCCTGCCTAAGCGGTTGCTTTAGTCCACTAAACTATCTGGATGTCCCAAAGAAGTGATTATTACAATGTTTAGAATGCAAGACAGTCTACAACAGTGAAGGTAATTATGAAGAATGGATATTGCTTTTGGATGATCACTATCATTCTTTGTCCAGGAAAGAAAATCTACACACAATAGTGTTTTCATTATTGTTAGATCAAAACTGCTAGTAATTTCAGTGATGAGAAATCCTCCATATACCACATATTCATTGATGCATGTTGTTATACTGAAGTCTGATTTTATGTGGTGAATAATTCACCACAGAAATTTAATACAATCACAAAATAATCAAATCCGGACTAAAAATATAATTAAAGAGGAGCACAATTGCCACTGTAATCTCTCTTCTAGAGGAATCAGATTACAGTGAGTGTGACTTGTAGCTTTTGAGGCAGTGGAGTGAGTTACTTACCTTGTAAGGTTTTAATGATACTATGCAAATTTCTATGCACAGTAAATATACGATACCTCTCCTATGAAAAATGCCTCAGAAAAGAACAAATATTAATATTAGAATCATTCTGAAAATCATGACATGATAAAAATGAGTAAAGACCTCCAAAACTCCTTCCTCCTCCTATGCAGATTCAATATTATTACAAGCATGGACACACTTTTCTGAAAGTGGCACAATTTTCTTTTTGATACAGTGGAAGCATGGAGTACCGTCTTTTACATTTAAGAATGCTAGGTCACACGTTATAAGACCATGGATGTGAGTTGTTGCCCTCAGCTGGTAGGATCAAAAATACATATACATAGCCCTGTTGTCTACAGAGTGCTATTTTACCTTCTAAGAACCGTGACAGATAGAGGAAACACAGAATACTTTGAACCTTGTATACAATGTATTTTTTTCTATTCGTTACCATTGGTCAGAATACCTCTAACTTAATGCCTTTTGTAAATTAATATCTTCTTCTCAACTCATCACTTATCAGATATGTCACTGTTAGACTCGTAGTCTAAGGTACAACACAAATTTAGTATGAATTTCTTTTGCCTTATTTATAATTTATTGGGTAAATTTGTTCTTACGATAGATATTAGCAAACAGCATAGATTTTATTACAAGAATTTTCACTTGTTCATTTATATGAAAGACATTTTATATCCTCTTCAGTGGCTACCATCAGCCCACTAGCACTTTGGGCCACTATAGTCAATCCTCTATATCCCTAGCTTTTATCTACAAATAGGCACAGTTGGTGAATTAAAATAGATTTAAACCTATGGTAGTTGTGTCTGAATTGAACAGGTGCAGATTTTATTTTCTTACTGTTATTCTCTACAAATATCTCTCAGGTATACATTATTTCTATTGAATTAGGTATTATAAGTCAACTAGATTCAATTTAAACTTTATAGTACATGTATAACATAATATGCAAATATGCAAAATTTTATATGAGGAACTTCAGCTCTTGAAAATTTGGGCATCTTATGAGGGGATCTTGGGATCAATTCCCAAATATACTAAGAGACAAATTTATTAAATAAAATAAGTTACTTTCAGCAGGTGTTTGTTAGACTGACAGTGACTGATAATTATGATTGCTATTAACAGGTGTGTAGTGCAGTCAGCACGAATCCACCGGACTAAACAATAATTCACTTTCTGAATAGCAACAAGTTTCACCATGCTTTTGAGAATGCTATTCAGTTTAAAATGTATGAATTATTTATTTCTAGAATATTCCATTTAATATTTTTACATCATAGTTGAAAATAAACACCGAATTTATGGGAAGTGAAAAGCAGATTTAAAAAAGCTACTATATAGAACCCAAACTTTGACAGACAAATTGAGAGTTTAGACTCTGGCTGCTTTCTACCAGACTGTGAGATATTCACTTCTCAATGCCAGCACTACACATAATAACTAGTGAATTAGGGCCAGGAGGATAGCTCAGCAGCATAAGCACCAGCCTGGCAAGTACAAGGTCCTGAGTTGGATTCCCGGTACTAAAATAACCCAAACAAACAACAACAACAACAAACAATTGGAGGATGAGATTTCCATGGAAGACTTTAAGGAATGCCAAAATATTTCTAGGTTTCTACCTAGAAGGTTCGAAATAATATAGCACTATGAATATGCCCAAGAAAAATCAGAGACAGCCCTAAGTGCTCTGAGGGGGTGGATATTCCATTCTGAAAAACACAAAGACAAAACAATTTTTTTCTTAGAATACTTTTAGCTTGTCTTCTACTGAGAAATCACTTTGAACATAATGATACGGTTTAGTAATTATTGTTAATTGTTTATTATTTGATGATGTATATTTGTTTTACTTTTTTGTAAGATAAAAAAGTTCCTTATTCCTGTCACTGTTAGTTGTAAACATTAGACACTCCACACAGGACCAAAGGTTACCTAAATAAATTATTCTAGATAGAAACATATTAGACACAATCTGGATACATATTGGCAGTCCATTCATTTTTTCCTTTTCACTTACCTTTTAGGTTTTAAAGACAGTAAAATAATAAAAATGATTAGAAGTAATACACAATTACTAAACAAACTAGTAGGGACTCAACAATGGTTGTCTACACATTGTTGTTTCAAAATTCATTGTTCAGATTACTAGAGATAAGCATGAAGAATTGGTCAAAAAGTTATCAAATATCAAAAAGAAGAGATAAAATGCATTTAGCCATTACATTAGAACAGCAGAGGTCAGCTGCTTTTCTACAATTATCCTAGCTGCCCGCCATATATACATGATGTATTGTCTTCCTTTCTTTCTTTCCTTTTCTCCGTTCCCTCATCCCAGTTGTTCCCTCCCTTTGAACTTACTCTTCCCCTTTCGTAGTACCTATTGTACCATTCAGATTTTACTTATTCTTTCAAATTCTTACTATAGCAAGATGATATGCTGTGTGCACATTCAGGTCTGATTTGTTTTCTTTGCCAGTATGGTGTCTAGTTGTATCCATGTATCTATAAAAGCTAAGAGTTTATCTTTTTCTATATCTGAGTAATACTCCATTGTGCAAAAATGTATATTTTTTTATTTCTTCCTCAGTTGACCACATTTGGGTTGTTTCCAAAATTAGCTATGACAAATTGTGCTGCTATACACATGGATGCATATATACAATGGTGCTGTTATGTTTTCAGTTCTTCTGGAAAAATACTGAGGAGGGGAATATATAGGTTGAATGGGACCTCTAATCCCAATATTTAAAGGAATTTCAGCATTGATTTCTGTACCGGTTGTACCAGTCTACATTCGCACCAACAGTGAAGGCTGATTCCTTTTCCCAACAGCCTCTCCAGTGTTCGTTATTGGTT
>PVJA010001858.1:67713-117502 GCA_004027025.1 Myocastor coypus
TATATATATATATATATATATATATATATATATATATATATATATATATATATATATATTCATCTCAGGTGTCCCTTTTTTGATTGAGTCTTTGAATTTTGGGGTCCGTTTTTTTATCTTTTCATATCTTCTAGATAGAAGTATTCTGTCTGAGGGATAGTTGTTATTTTTTTTTCCATTTTGTGGGTTTTTTTTTACTCTGTTGGTAATTTTTTTTTTTTTTATATGTAACACTAAAACTGTGCTTGGAATGCCTGTCATCCTGGCCTTTCAGATGTGTGCTACTTCCAATGTAATTTCAGTTACTGTTACTCTCTCTTAAGTAAATGGTTGGTTTACAAGAAAACAAAAAAGGGTGTTAAATGAGAATAAGAATAAGAAAAATGCCAAAGGATGGACAGGCTAAAATTTGGTACATGCTTATATTTCTAAATATCTGTGTATAAATGTGTAGCTGCTTTTATCACATTGTATAGGGATTTATTAGAATATCAATGATAGATAGAAAAATACCAATTCCAAGTTGAGTCTAAAATGTTTGATATTTAGGAAGACAATGATATTAAGCTCAACCACCTATGTTTTAGAGTAATAGTATCACTATGCTTTTCTTCTGGAGAGCTAATAATATAAGTTTGCAAGAACTTTTTGGAAAGCCGAGATCCCAGTTGTTGATTCTTTGAATGATTTCCTATGGAGTTTGTTTTTTATTCATGAATTCTCTATTTATCTCTATTTTTTCAAGACTTTTATTTTGGCCACTATTAAATTTAGGTTTCTACTTGTGTATAAAATTTTAATATATCAGCATGGTTATAAAGCATTAATGAAAATGTAAATGTTTGATGAATAAGTTTCAGAAATTCATTTTATCTTATTTTATTTTCTTTATTTTTTACTTTTAATTTCTTCTTTGCAGTACTGGGGATTGAACTCATGACTCTGTGCTTGCCAGGAAAGCACTTATTCTACTGAGCTATCTCCCCAACCCCCAGAAATTTAATATTCTAACAATTTTAAAAATCTGTCGATTTTTTGCTGGGCATTTTTGGAATTTCAACTTTTCAGAACACAAGTATATAAGCATAATTTTTACTAATGACGGGCTTAAAAAGGTTCCCTGCTATGTCAGTTGTGGAACTGTGTAATAGGGATGCATGGGCATTGGAGATCTGAAGGACCGAGTCAAAATTCAAAGGCCTAGAGCTCACTGTAAAGTCCCACGTGAGTCCATATGAGGAAGTCAGAGGGTCAGTAATGAAAGGCTGAAGGGTTTGTATTGGAAGCTAGAAAATGGCTGTCCAAGGCAAAGGTGAAGACTAGAGCTCCTCTGAAGAAACAGAAATAAGAATTCTCCTGTATTTCCCCTGATGGTGCGACACAGACCCTTTGGAGTCATCTGTCTTCAGTTAATACGTTCAGTCATACCCACAATCATGCTAAAGCAGTCAGCGGGGCATTCCTTACTTCAGTTGGTGCAACAGTACCATAATGATATATGGGAGGAGGTGTTAGGGAACCATGGAAACATCAATTGTGCAACTGAGCCAGAACTATATTAATTTAATCCTTAGGCAAGATACTGGAAATAAATAGGCTCAAGTGATTTGGGACACTTTTGGCTTCTTTTCAAAATCCAAACTATTAATGTCACCAAGGAAAAGAATCTGTTTAGTTGATCTCAATAATCATGTTTTCCAAATTTTGAATACTACCACTAGAACTAAGTGCATTATCTATGCAGTATGAGGTTGTTATTATTTTTACCTAAAGGAATCTCTTTTTGGTAATGACAAACTTGTTTTTTAAAAGGACCTATTTTTTCTCAATATACCTTTAAAGGTTTTTATATTGTTTCATATCTTGTCAAGTCGAGATTTTTAAGAACTTCATTTTCAATTTGTAATAAAAGTTTACAACTTGATTTTCTTAAAAAAATAATCAACAAACTGCAAGCACCTATTAATAAAGGTCTTAAAACAAAACAAAACCTCAAAAAGGGAATCACTTAAATGAAAGACCTGATTTAAAAATGGGCAAATTGAAGGACTAAAAACTTCACAAAAGTACAAATAACGAATAAATATGTGAAAAAATATTCATCATTGTTGTCAATTAGAAAAATGCAAACTTAAAACTGAGATTCCATTTTACCTCAGAAAGAATGACCATCAAGGAATCAAATAATGTTGGAAAAACTGTGTTTGTAGGGAGAGTGACTTCTACACTGCTAGTGGGAATACAAACTACTTTATAAGACAATGTGGAGATTCTTTAAAACATTAAAAGTAAAAATTCCATTCCATCTAGCTATCTCATTCTAGTTATCTTCCTGCAAGAGTTAAAGACGTCATATTATATCTCCATGTCTATAGCAGCACAATATAAAAATCTTAGAATCAGTCGATTTTTCTATTAATGGATGGATTAAGAAATACAGTGTCTACTTATTGCTAGTACTGTAATGAAATTAAACATGAGTCTTTTATGTGAAAATGGATGCAACTTGAGATCTTAAGGTTAAGGGAAATAAATCAAACACACAATCATAAGTATCATATTGTTCTGTCTATATGAGAAAGCCTAATGAGCAAAATAAAAAGTAGATAATAAGAAGTAGTTCTTTCACATATGTGAGTTTTACCAAGAGGTAGAATCAAAGCACTATGAGGTCAGGGAACCTTCCACCAGATTGCAAAAAAAAAAAAAAAAAAAAAAAAAAAAGGCCTGGGAGTCAAGGACATGAACGCTTGAGAAGGCAGTGCATGAAGCTGTGGTCTGAAACTGGGGGAATAATCTTGACATTTAGGAATCAGAAAATATCAGAAACATGGAACATCGGCAGAGGTAGGCTGCAGGCTGTGAGTTGAACCAGACCAAGAGAGAGACCACTGGGGACCCAACTGGAAAAACTACAGGCATGGAGCTACTCAGCTAGGGAAATTCATATCTTCCCACCATGACCGTGTGTTCCAGATCGTTGATACTGAGCGACAGAATACAATGCTTGTTCTACTGAGTTTTAACCCTGCATGGGGCCTAATCAGTTCTAGCCCTTTCTTTTGGAATGTGGATGTATAATTTTTGCCATGTGCTTTGGTGTTATATACTTCAATTTTATTTTTTCTGATTTTGTATTGCCTCTCAGGTGATGCATTGATAGTACCTTCAAAAATGTTGGACTTCTCAGACTTTGAGGAATTATTTTATTTTTGTTATATGTAAAATACTCTAATTGTATCATGTCTGTGTAATTATGAGTTTGTGCTTATGTGGGTATTAAAAGTGGCTAAAGAGTATGTGTTTGTATGTCAAGTTTATAACACACAACATGTAGTCATTAAGGTAAAGCAAGGTATTCATTTCAGGAAGCCTCAGGACTGGTGAATCAGTGTGTCTCAGTGGGTAAAAAGGTGAAAAATTGGGATATGTATCCAAACCCTTGTCTCTTTATCCTTAACAGTGCTATCTGTTCTGTATTCTGGTAGCTATGAGTTAAATTTTGTTCATCCAAGCCTTTCCACCATGGTGTTTCCTCCTTGAATCCTTTTACAATGTGTTGAATCCCCTGGAATGGGGAGCCAGGTTAAACCTCTTCTTCTTTAATTTGTGGTTGTAGGGTACCATGTTCTACCCACAGCAGAGCTAATACAATGACATTCATGTTGACAATGGTAACTTCTCGGTTACCCACTGAGGCGATCCAACTCCTCCCTGCATAGTATGAATGAATATGTTCTTTCGCTGTATTTTCTCTCCCCTCTTTTTTTCCTCTTGCCATTTTATTGTGGAAGGAATTAGGTAACTTTTCATGTAGAATCTCCATCTTTTGGCAAACACTGACTGCTTTGCTTTGTTCATATTCAGATATTTTTATTTCTGTTTTTCTCTTAGATGTATAAATATGTAAGATTCAGTCATAATATTTTGATAACACATTAAAAATGGATTTATGTGCTTCCTATTGCATCAAACAAGAAACAATGAAGTCAGTCTCCCTGTGCATAGTGTTGAGATTTTGTAGTGGAATCAGACACCATCAGCCTTATCTATCAATTATGGGGTTTCCGACTTTCTTTGCATGTTACAATTTTAGCTGTCATGAATGACTTTTTTCTTAAATTAATTACTTGCTTGAGAGCATGTTCACATTCTGTCTCTGTTACATATTCTACCCTGAAAATAGGACAGAAAGAACATGTAGCAGCCAAAGCATATACTACAGTTCCACTTTCATCTATGTTAGTAAAGAGGTAAGAATTGTCCCAGCAAATCATCATCTTTAGTTAGAGGAGGTGATGGAACATGAGAGAGCAAACACTAGTATTACAAGTATGTTGGTAACACAAACAAACAGGACTCATTCGCTAATTGACTATTTTTAAGTAGCTAGCAATTGCTAAAAAAAAGGAAAATAGTGCCTCTGAAGTGTGTTCACATGAATGTAGTGTGTGAACACTTGGTTGTGATAAGATTAGGACAAGAATCAGCAGAAAATGGAGAGTTTCACATAAAGCAGTTTGCAATTTCTCCCTAAAGGCAAAAAAGGAAATGTTTGAAGCAAAAGAATATGTAAAAATATGAGAACAGGAAGATCACATCTCTAGCAAAAGGGAACTGGGCTCTGCAGAAACTAGTGTGGCCATTCTTGGCGTAGCTGGAGTACAAAATGATGAAGGTCCAAACTTGGGTTGAAGTCAGCATAGCTCTATCTGCTGCTAATTAAAGTCTACTGTAATTATCTCTTTTCTGGTCTATCTTTTCTATAAAACTGTGAGGGGCACTCAGCAAAAGTGATGAATCCTCTCTACCTCATATACAAGCAATTAAAAGAAATCTAAAATGCCAAGAAAACATTTATAAACCTGATTTTCATTACCACCATGTATTTTTAAAATGCCAGCATTGAAGGAATATTAAAATACTCCTTTTGGGCAGGTCAGCTAGCCCAGTGGACTAAAGTGCCTGCGTAGGCAGAGCATAGTGGCTGGGGTTCTATCCCTCCTCCTACCCCCTCATAACCCTGTGCCATGCTTGCTCCGCCCCTGGGGTGAGCTGAGTTAGTGATTGAGACTGGGCATGGTGGTGTGTGCCTGTAATACCAGCACTTGGGAGGCTGATCCATGTAGACCCTGTGCTAAAATTAAAACTAAATAAATAAATAAAATACTCTTTTTTTTTTCAAAATTCTGTTGGTCCAAGTTTTCAATTCATTTGTTTTTATTTTCATAAAACTAGTTAAATTAATTCATTTCCATTTACTTTTTTTTTTTTTTGAGACAAGTTCATAGTTCATACTCTGTAGTTCTGGCTGACCTTGAACTCTCTCACCCAAACTGGTCTTAAACTCACAACAATCCTCTTGCCTCAGCATCTTGAATGCAATGTTTACAAGCATGTATCAGCATGTCCAACAAAATATTCTAAGGAAAACTATTTATTTCTACCTTGCTACCTTGCTACAATATCTATAGCCTGGAACACAAATAATGTGTCTGGGTAGTTACAAAAATAATGTTTCCTTAGAAATGTGAAGATAATTATTAACATAACTTTTGTTGATATATTAATGTTATAATGAAAACATACATTAAAAACTCAATTTGAAGAAATAGATTCAATAGTATTACTGTTCTGAAAATATTTTCTTCATGTGATATAGTTTTCTTATATAATTATAAATCTGTCTCTTTCTTTGTACAATCTCCCTTTCCAAATCCATATATCTACAAACTAAGCCCACTTTTCTTTAGGTCATAGTTCATATTCAACTTCTACAAGAAAGCTGACTTTCGTCTGAATCAATGTAGCGATAGCTATATTTTTGTGACAGTCAGCCCCATTGAGCACAGTGCCATACTAACTACGTGCACATCGTATAGGGGAAGTTAAATCTAAAAGCTCATGAACATCTTTATTATTGTCATATCTTTGATATATCTGCTGTGCCTTACCCGTACTAGCCATTCTATAGCTATGAATAAATTACTTTTGAATTCATTTACATGAAAAACGTAAGTGATTTTTGCAATTCTTTGAATCCTGTGGTTATGTGAATCTTTTAACCTCTCTATGCCATGCTTTATACTGACTAGCTTTTTAGAATTATGAAATGGAGAGAAAAAGTAAAGAAAAAGGAAACAAAAAGGTATGATGTTTGCAAATTCTGTGGAAAACTCTGTCAAATAGTATACTTTAAAAAAGTGTGACTATTATTTTGTGATATTTGTTTAATCTAAACAACGAAACTGAAAAGCTAATCTTAGCTAAAAAGAAAAACATAATATAGCATATCACATGCTATGTTTACTGAATATCAAACAAAAGACATGCACTGTGGGAGAGGAGAGATCATTTTCAGGCTCAATGACTGCGTCTCTAGCGGGAGCACCAAAGTTACAAACATCCAGGAAAAAGCGAACTGAGATCTTTTAAAAATATTCCTGTAGGTAATCTCACTGTGAGAGATTAGCAATGTGAAATCAGTATGTGGGATTTGGCCACAAAGCAGAGGAAACATTTGCTAAGCACGCCTAGTGAGATAGGAAGAATATTTATCAGGGACTTTTGATGAGTTTTTTTGCTTGCAAAAGTGTGTTTATTAGTTTGTGAAAGTTGTTAATATCTCTTATATGCTAGTAATTGTTTACTATGCCTTTCCACTTGAAAATCTTAGGCTTCTTCACATAATTGTTTACACAGTAAACACTTTATTTTGGATAATAAACAAGGACACTAATTATAGCTTAAATTGAGTGGAAAATTAAACTATAATTATTGTCCTTATTTATTATCCAACATAAATTGAAGGTACATTTAAAATTTTATCCACTGATTCAAAATGTCTAAGAATGAAATAACAAATAACTTTATCCTGAGGACTAAGCAACAACTTTGAAGGTGAAGTAGTAGCTTTTGGATTGAAACATGCAATATGAGTAAAATTTCGAAGTGTGATAATAAAGTCTGTGTAGTGTTGTATTTTGGGAGGTAAAAGTTGACAGTGGCTTTGGGCAGAGGCAGAGCAGGTCACTCGTAACTGGTGTACATGGCAGAATGTATACCATTAGCCTCTAGAGGTGCAAGCATGCTCACAGGTCCCGTGCAGTTCTTAGGAGAGGAAAGATCATCTTTCCATAGCTTCTAAGTTGGGGATGATTTATTTTGCCAAAAATAACAGAGCACAATTGGTATTTTAGGAGTTGCATTCCCCCCTATCAGCTGCACAACGTCTGATTTATCTTAAAACTGGCATCCTCAAGTCACTAAGCCGAGCTAGATTCATGGAGAAAAAAGGAAGAGAACAGAGGCATCCAGACCAATTCCACCAGTGACCCGAGGGGGAATAAAGCCAGTAAGGTTATTTATCCACTACCAAATTATAATTAGACTTTCCAGTTGACTAACCCGATAAAATTAGAGGAGGAACAATCCTGCTGATCTCAGGCCAGATTCCCAATTTGCAATGAACAATTGTTACTCTAAATGTCTTAACTTTGTATGTGTTTTTGCCCAACAAAAGCAAACTAGTTATGGGCCACTTTGTTGAGGGCCTAAAGCATGATACTGAATTCATAAGTTTTCTCTTATATGTAGTGTTGAGAGGCTTGGCAAGATAGCTCAGTGGACTTAGTGCTTGTTCAGGCAAACAGGCAGGGACCAAGGTTCCAACCCCAGCACCACATGCTACACCAGCCTCTCCTCCCTTTTGCTCTGAGCCAGACACGGAGACTGGGTGTGGTGGTGCATACCTGTGACCCCAGCACTGGGGTCACAGGTATGATCACTACGAGTCCAACCTGCATAGTAAGACTGTACCAAATACATTATTTAAAAAGTTGAGAGCCTTTAATTATATAAAATCACATCAACTCCCACACATTCAGAATTATTACCCAAACATTTTCTGACATGAAACCATGTCCTTGTTGTTTCCTAGACAGAGGGGAAAAAAGCATAGGAAACAGTTTGATCTATATCTGTTGTAAGTTCTGAGTTGCCAGATCCTTTGGCAACAAGTCAGATTTTTACATGAGGTAAAAATTAAATCAAGGAAACTCACTGTAGTATTGTTTTTGGACCCTAATATGCCTACAAAAGTATCCTATTCTCTTTGGTTAAAAGTTGCAGGTACACAGGAGAAGTGTAAATTATGTCTATTTCATTTTTCTAGTGTAGCAGATTTCACAATTGACTTTTTTCATATTGGCTTTCAAAGTTTCTACATGAAGTAATAATAGTAACATTTCAGATCACAAATTAAATTTCTCCTGCATTCCCAGGAGCAGGCAAACTATGTGGAGGAAAATAAGGACTCAACTTCAATGCCTGATTCTAGTCTTGTCACTTTTAGTGATCATCTGATTTCATCTCCTAATTTCTTGGAAAGGAAGTAGCATAGACCAGTTTTTGCTCATCTTCCTGTTTCCTTGAGGAAGAAACCTTCATTCTAGCTATCTCTCTCAATTCCTTTGTAATTCTCTTAAAGCTTGCCAGCTTCTCCCCTCTGGTAAAATCAAATGACAACCTGTAATGACAATCTGAAGAAAAGAGTTTTGTACGATACATACTCAAAAATAAAGTATCTAAAATGAATTGTTTTCTATTTATGGTCAATAATTTTTATTCTACTTTAGTAAGAACAACCATGGACTCTAGAGCATTGCTTTGCTTTACATGTAGATATTCCTGCATCAGGAAAAGATAGCAAAGTGCAAGCTATTGTAACGTCTATTCTCTGCCCCTTTCCCTCTAGGATTTTTGTTGTAAGAGGATCACTTGCACAGATTTACATTGCCGAGGCCTCCTTGCAAACACTCTCGAATTTATGTTGGGAATATAGGAAGTATTGTTGAAAAATTAGAAGATAAGAAGCAACGGGAAGCTAGGGTAATTTTTTCCTTTACTCTCTTGCTGTGGGAGGAAACTGAAAGAGAGTGCCACTTCTTAGAAGTACAGTTGGTTAGATAGTGAGACAGCTGGTTAGATAGTTCAGTGGTCTAAAATGCCTGCCTAGGTAAGCTTAGGTAAGCACAAGGGCCAAGATTTGATTCCCTGGTACTATTTGCAGTGACAGCCCTGAACCCAGAGTGAGCTGAGCCTGCAAAAGAAAAGGAGAAGCACAGTTCTTACTAGGTGGTTTTTCCGTAAGGGCTTTAAGTCTCCATTTGGTATTGTTACTTTCAGAACTCTGAAATTATTATTTTCCCTTTTCTCTCTGGCTTCACGAGGGGCAGTAATGGTTTACTTCAAATATGTATGTATGTATGTATGTATGTATGTATGTATGTATGTATGCATTAATTTATTTTTTGTATTTTAAGGAATGGTCTACAGGGTGTTCAGGTCTCACTACCAGATCCAACTCGTAGTGACCTGCCTATTTACAGCCTCCCAAGAGCTGGGACTACAGGTGCGTGCCACCATGTGCGTCTCAATTGCTGACTCAGCATTCCCTGAGGGTGGGGCCAACATGGCTGGGGACAGAATTCCCAGCACATTTGGCTGCTTGCAGGTGCTTTCATCTGCTGAACTGTTTGGCTGCCTCTGATTTACTTATTTGATTGTTTATTAGTTTATTAATTTATTTTTTCCTTTACTCCATATACATTACTTAATCTTCCCTATGGTATGTTGGTACCTTTGTTATCTGTTATCTCTAAAATTACGTGGAATATGAACAATAGTTATAGGATTTGAAAAACTGAGGACCTAACCACCAAGTTCTATCCATCACTGGTGTGGTAGCTACATTAGACTACCCTGGGACTGCCAGCTTTCTGTAATCAAATAAAAAACTGGAGAGCAGACTTTCTAGAGCCTGATACATAATTCAAGTTAAATTAGGTATTTTTTCTTTCATAGTGAATTGTAGATGATATTTCACATAATGTTACTATAAGAAATTTCAAAAATGCATCAAAAAGTAAATACTTTTGTATCTTTAATTTAATAATACATCAGATTAATTATCATTTAATAATTTATATCATTAATTAATAATGAACTCATGCCACTAGTGTAGCACAATTTCCATTTTGACAAAGCACAGGGGAGATGGAATTCTGTAACTCTTGAAGACATCTTTACCTGTCTCAGTCTATTCTTTGTCAGCATCTCATGATATTCTACACTTCACTTTATGGAGAGAGTAGGTCAAAATTGTGCAGCTTATAAGAAAGCTTGTGTCGAACTATACAAATAGAAGAAATCACCAGAGTTTTACTATGTTGTTTTCATGATTGTCTCCTGATTTGTACATAATAATGACCCACTTGTTTGGGAGAAGGTCTTATATCTGTATTTTAGCTTAAGTAAAAATTTACTATATTCTTAAATGAGGTGTTTATTCTCTTGTGGGGTTATGGTTTTTTTTTTTTTTTTTTTGGGGGGGGGACTAGGGTTCAAACTCATGACTTTGCACTTGCCAGGCAGGCACTTGTGCCACGGAGGTATCTCCTCAGCCCGGGTTATGGTTTATTAATAAACATAGAGGCTATTTGGATCTGACTCTACCTCAATTTTGAATTAGGTTTACTCTCATCAACACTAAATTTGCATGGATCTTTACAGAGCATGAAGTTTGAAAGGAAAATGCAAAACAAAAAATCTAATATTTTTAGAGTCAATAAAAGTCAAGGAATTCTAATATATTTTCCTTTTTTTTAATAAATACACAAAGCTTTTTACCGTTTCCCTCAATTATTTTGATTAACACGATAATAGAATCTTTCAGAGCATCATTATACTAATTTTCACAGCCTGATGTAAAAGACTCATTTTACAGAAATAACCATGACTAGCATTAATAGATAAGTGTTGGTGCTGTAACACAAGATAAGGCATATTTACACCATCTGAACATACAGAAACACCATACACATACACAAAATAACCACAGAACCAGAAGTAAGGTCAATTTCTTAGACATTTACATATACAGGCTTTGCTTGAAACTTTTCTTTTTCTTAATTAATTTTTTTTCTTTCAAGCAACAAATAGATTCTCCCTATCTCTTGTGACTTATTTGTAACATTGCGCTCATGCAAAAATAATACTTGTTTTAATACATTAACATTTGAACAGTTTAGATTTGTGACCTAAAACCATCAGCTACAATTCTACTTGATGTTGGTTCATCCATAGTGTCATTTTAGTTGGTATGCTATGGTGACTTGATTTTGGTGAGCTGCAGAATGACAAACATGTCAAGTTAAACACAATTCAAAAATCAGGACGCTAAGATTCTCGATCATGCACGTTTTCCTTTCATTTGCAAAACAGTTTGAATCAAATTGGTACACCATTTTGACTCCACATTGATTGGCTCCACTTTGAAATCATATTTCTAGAAATAACAACAAAAGAGAATGATAAAATACTGTCCCATGTCTACAGTTCACGAGAAGGACAAGCAGCAAGGACCACACTGACTGCCAGCCAGGTAGGTGGTAACCGCGGCAGTGAACATGGAACGCCACTGAAATACCACATTTACATGATAATTACTATAACCCGTACTTCTGCAGCAGTTCAGATTGCCATTGGCGTTTGCGCTCCGGAAAATACTCTGGAATGTGGATTTTTTTAAAATCCTGAATGCACTTTTTCATTTCTTCTTCCACGCTTAGCTTCTCACAGACTTTCTTTTTGGAAAGATTCGTTTCCCGTGATTTGCTGATGAGTGTCTGAAAGAGTTCACTGTTTCTGCGCTTATCTGGTGGGGGCATCCACTGCACAGGTGCTTTTTTGGAAGGGCGATCCAGTGTTAAGGTGTTGGGTTGGTGAGCGCCAGCCTGCTGGGTACTGGCCGGGTTGTCCTGGGGCGTGCTTGCCTCGGAGTGGCTGTCACAGCTGGAAGTGGAGAGCTCATTACAGGAAGTCCCGCTCTCACTTCCTTTGTCTGTGCCTTTGTCGTGTTTCTTACCTTCGTGTTCTTGTTTAGGTGACACTATTTTCTGAGGTGGTCCTACAGAAAAGAAGAAAGGAGAAAATAATAAATTGGAGTTCACATTAAACTTTATAATTTCCATTTTAAACAGAAAAACTTTATCAGAAGAGGAAAACTGGTTTGTTTTTACTACAGTAGCCCATGTTTGAAGGATTAAACAAAAACATCTTTCTACGGTCTTCAGTACATTTAAAGGGCAGGTACCCTGAGTAATTATTTACAACAAAGTTGGAGAGGCTTGCTTAATGAGTATTTCTGCCTAATAGGTCATCAAGAGCTTCATGCTGAAAAGAAGACTTTGTTATTTCAGTTACTAGTTTCTGACACTTGAAAAAGATACTAAATGTAAATATTTTGCTTCTCTTATATATGTTACATTAGATGCTTTGCCTGTCTCTGTTATACCTGCTGTACTAGGCTGTGTCCTCTGTGGATATATTTTACCATTGTAAAGACAGAAAAGCACCATCACTCTATTTTATACAGTAGTAATATTTCCTAGACCCAAAGGTACAGTAACATCATTTATGCTTCCAAGTGGGAAGTTGATTTAAATCTTATCCTTGCTCTCTTAATCTTGCTTCCTGCCTATTTCCTTGGAGAAAATTATGAAACTGCTATAAGATATATATGAGTTTAAGTATTGTGGTGAGAATACATAGTGCACATACAGCATTCTCTTAAAATATGAGACTCACCGTTTGAAGTATATTACCTAGGAGTACAATTTTCAGGAAGTGTTAGTTTGTCAAGATTATTCAAATACATCAACACTTTATTTCTAAGAGGGGACTTATTGTACTTCCGTTGTCTTCACCATGGGATTAAGGCCTCCATTTAACATCTATTGAACACTGTTGGGTACCCGAAGCTATAATAAAAAAGTGATTAAAGAAAGTGTAAGCATTCAGAGATTTTAGGGACCCAAATTTTATTTTGTGTTGGTCATTTTTTATGAACAAGCTGTGTAGAGCACAGCGGGAAGGAAGGTACCAGTATTTTTTAAAAACTATTTCTCAATAGGTTCTACAATGTTGTGTGTATGCAATGTTAAAAAAGGGCCTGACTAAGCATGTCCACATCTGGGCTGAATATTGGAATCACTGAGAAAGATTTGGATATTCTATGATGCTCAATTTAATGCCGTGCCATCTGGTCACTGACCCAGTTAGGGATGCAGTTGACTTCAGTGTAAAAGTGAAGCGATAAATCTTTGTTCACTATAATATATGTGGAATTAATTAGTAACCAATATATACGCATGTATTGCCATTCATCATGATATAATACAAAAGAAACATTTTTATAAAATCACCGACTGTGTACAATCCATGATTGGTTACTATCATAAATTTTTCTGTTCAAAAAACCTAATCCAGCATTGTGGCACACACTTGTGGCTTCAACTAGTGAGGACGCTGGGTCAGGAGGATGGCTTGAGCCCATTGTTTCAAAACCAGCCTGTGCAACACAGTCACACTCTGTCTCCATGTTGTCGGACCCCATCTAATTTGTCTGTAATAAATAGATTTTAATGCTGATATCAAATACTTAGTTACATGAAATTAAAGATTTGAAAATGTTCAATATTTTTGTAATTACATTCTGCAACTTGAATGTGGTGTTGATTACGTAACTGAATACATTTGTCAAAATTCATGGAATTATACATTTAACCTCTGGAAGGTTTTTCTATAAATTTTGATCAATTAAACCTACACAACACTTTCTTTTCTTTTCACTTCATGTTTTTACTTTTAAAAGAGAATAAAAATAACAACAAAAAACATAAATGATACAAAATTTCACTAAACAAGATGATAGGAATTCAATAATGGTTATTATAGTGCGTATTGTCGTCTGCAATTAGTTGTTCAGATTACCAGATATAAGCATACAAAATTGATTAAAAAATTAAAAAGAAAAATATTAAACAGTAAGCAGTAAGTGTTCCTTTCGTAAATGTACCTACTAGAGGGAAGACCAAAAACAATTTTTCAAACTTCAATAATCTACAGAATGGTGAGGCTAGAACAAGTTCTAATATTGAGAAGTGCTCAGGACGAATGTGCACTGAGGCACTTCAGGAATACTTGTATTCATGAACATTTTTAAAAAGTTGTTTGCATTGTTTGTTTTTTTTACAGACTTACTTATTTTGATTTTATTTCTTCTATCAGAAAGAACGAGAGTGAGGGAGCACAACACTGCCAGAATCACATTTTGTCTCGGGCTGGCTCAGCCCTTCATCTCCACCTCCTGCTTTTCTCGCTTTCCCCGCTTCCCTCTTCTATTGCCCTCTTTCCAGGTTTCAATAGACTGAGGTTCCTTCCTTCAGGCCTCCAGCTAGTTAGTCCTGGGTATTGTGCACACACTTGAAGCTGTGCCCCTTAAACACTGTCAAATTACCCAACTGGGTGTGTCCTCACTACCTTCTGGGTCTGACTGGTAGAGCAACAGCCAGTCATCCGCTCCACTGACCTGAAGACTATTACTGGAAGAATATGTTTTTATTTACAGTTTATTTTCATAGGAGTAACTCTAAAACCAAAAGGGTTGGAATTCTATTGACCATGATTCAAATTCTGGCTAAGAAACACTAGCTTTGTGACACCTCCCTCACCGTGCATGACATTTAGCTTCCCTAATCTGCTCATCCATAAATAAAATAAGTACTGTCTTTCTCATAGTCTTAATTTGAGACTAGAAAATATATCAGATATGATATTCTAGTATATTATTCTGAACAAATAGAGAACAGCAATGTATACCAATAGAAATTTTGTACTTTTTAAAAGGTTTATTGTTCAGACTTAAAGATTTTATTTCAGTGTACTAAAGAGCTTCTATGTGTGTGTTTTGTACAGGAGGAAATGTATCTATTTAATCATTTTTGTGGATAAATGTAAGCCCAAGCAAACATGAAACTCATCACCCTAACACAGCATGAAATACAAATCAATCTTTCTTTACTCTTTCTGTCAATGCTCTGAATTAAGTTAACCAAAAATCCCCATCGAAGAAATGTATTGTTTTTATGTGCAATAATGACTAAAGGATTAAAACACAGTACAAATCCAAGCAAACTAATTTACTATGAGGATGAAAAAGTGATGAGAAAAATCATTTCCTGTTAATAGTCAGAGGGACAGAAGATTAGATAGAGGTCCCCAGCCAGAGAATGACATCAAGATGGATGACACTGCAGCAAGGATGCTAGACAACACCAAAATGCTTCCTTGGGCTCTGGTCACTGGGAAAAAAAGAGTTCTTAATAAGACATACCAGAGGAACACAGTTGCACAAGGTCTGTGTTCAGCTATGTAAGTTATAAATGTGCCAATGGTTTTATAATTCATTATGAAAATAAGCCCATACACATACACACAAATGCAGATACTTCAAAATAAATCAGAATACAGTGCATAGAAATTAATCAATATTTATCTAAAGATGGGAGATTAAGGAATGAGAATGATATGACTATTATTAATTCTGTCTCTGCAACCAATCAGATAATTGAATGTATATTTGAATAATCTTCCTCTGAGCAGTTGGACCCAAGAGAACCTTAGAAAAATGCGAATGTATTCAGTGGTCTCTATAAAGACATTTAGCTAGTTTTTCTTCCACCACACAAATAGTTAGCTAGTTGTCACACTAAGTGATGAACCAGTGAATAGGAAAATCTGTTAGCTAGATTTATGTTTAAAGTCATTATTTGAAAGTGATGAATTCCATGCATAATTATACCTAGAATCTTTCCCATTTTGCAATAACTTTTCAATTTTTCTTTTGCTATTTTGCTATAAAATATATCATGATATCAGCAGTGCATCCATAGGGTATTTTTGAATGGGAAGTGGGTCTTGACAATGCCAGGAGGTATGCAAACCAACTGACCACAAAACATTTTTAAAGAGCAGTCCATACCCACACATGCACACCTAGACACACTTTATAATAATTCATTGTGCTAATTTCATCACTATGATAGGAAGAGCTTTGAAAGGCCTGTATTTTACCCTGCCCAAAGTACTACAACCAAGAGCGTATTTTGTACTTTCTGTACAAAGTTATAATATTAAGAACTTGAGTAACAATTTGACATTGGTCCCTAATTGTTTTATGCTTTAAAATTATGTAATTATAAATTATATAAGCAATAGGAACTTGAAAAGTCAAAATATCAGAGAAAATATTAAATGTTAAGAGCTACCATGAATAAAAATTAGCTCTTAAGACAGGGAAACAAATTTAATTTTTACTATATTGCTTCATAGAATTTCAGGGTTCAAAAATAACTTTTCAGAAGCTTATTGAATTGTAGGCTAAGAAGGCATTATTAGCTTACTTTTGTCCCATTATGGTATCCTTACTATTAAAACACTGTCAGTGAGAAATATGCCTAAGGTTCCGTATTAGTATCTGATTGGGTTTACACTGCAGTTTAAACATCCTAGGATTGTCTGTTACAACAAATTTCTTACATTCTTTGAATTTTTGTAACACTTTCAATTCAGCTTTCTGGAAAAAATAAATGAGTTAATACATATAAAGTACTCAGAATGAATCTGCTGTGTGTAAAAATATGAAAATGTTGATTCCTAATATTTAACAGACTTATTTGTGTGGTACTGATCATAGAACAGGGAATTTTGTTCATTTGAATACTGACAGTACTGACTGAGGAAGAAAAATGCTTCATTTCAATTCCTACTTAGCATATACTAATGAAGTACAAAGGAATTTAACTATTTTTGAACCCTCAAATTCTATGAAGCACTATGGTAAAAATTAAATTCGTTTTCCTGTCTTAATTATAGGTAACTCTTAATATCTTTAGCTTTCTGTTTAAAAGAATTTATCAATTAAAATGAAATTCGAATAAGAATACTGAGTCCTATAACTACAGTAAAATTAAAAATATGTATAAGCAACTTTTAAGCTATAAAGTTCCATATTTAGCATATTATTAGAGGTTTATCATCTAGAATTATCTGCTACATAAAGATACAGGTTTGAGAGACTACAATTCATGATTCAAATCTATAAAGAAATATAAGAAAATAAAATACAATGTACCATATGCAAAAAGAAGTCGCGGCCAAGGAACTGGCTCAGTAGCACAGCACCCAGCTGATAAGCATAGGGTCTTGAGCTCGATTCCAGGTGCAAAAACAAAAACAAAACAAAAAATGCCTTAATTTAGGGCAACAGTCAAATCATCATATTAAATAAAAGAAAGGAAAACATGGAAGATAGCAAGGGCCCAAAACTTGTAAAGGTCAATAAAACAAGACTTGATTAATTCCATTGAATTTTATTAAATTGAAATAGAAAGAGAAACATAATCCTTCTAAGACTTTTGGGGAGACAGCATTTTATAGAAAGAAGTCAAATGTTAGTAGCTTTGTCCTTCAAAAGGTCATTGGATTTCTTCATAGTTCTGAAGGTGGGCAGGGTATGTTCAATACAAGTACCTCTGTATTCCTTCTTCGAACACAAAGGCATTTCCAAATGAAATATATATATATATATATATATATATATATATATACACACAATTGTACACTTGAAAAAGAAAATCTTTTATTTTAATCTCTTTACCTATCTAGTGATAATAAAAATGACTGAGTCTATAAAATTTATCTGCAAGGGACATAATTCCCAGAAGGAAAATTACCCTTTAATAGTGCTAAAGTCAATGGTGTGTGAATGGTTATGTTGCACTTCAACAGACTGAACCAATCCATCTTAAATATTAGGGCCACATGCTTCTAAGTATTAAGCTGTTGAAGTAAAAGAAATAACTTCATTATGATTCCACTAACATTTAGAAATCACCCATAGTGTTTGAGGCACAGTGAGAGTTATAAGGACAGCACACATATATGTATGTGACCTGCACACACACACACACACACACACACACACACACACACACACATACAGAGGCTGTGTCCCTGGTATGAGGTAGTTTACAGTTGGCATCAAGTCAAGTGGGCCAGTGCCAGTGGAACTAAAGTCTAAATGGGACACGCTGGAGGAAGCTAGGGGAAAATTGTGTTGAGAGTAGGTTAAGGAATAATACTTTAATTATCAGCAAAAGCTGTATATAAAGTTGAAGCTTAGAGATGATGTTTATATTCATCTTAAAGCAAAAGAATGTTCATTTGAATAAAATTTAAATTTCTGTATGAACTAAGGAAATGAAAAATATTTTTACAAAGGAAACATTATAGTCTTTTTTTAATCTTAATATGACTTTTAGTAGCCAACACTTCTACCTGTCCCTGTACTTCACTTTTCATTGCATTTATTTATTTATTTATTTATTTGTTTATTTATAGCATGACTCCTAGTCCTAAATTGTAAACTCGATGAAGGTGTAAATTGCACTTTTTTGTCTTACCACATACCTTGATCAGACTGAATGCATTTATTTGTTATTTCACATTCACTACCTTTCATGCTGCCAGATGTATTCTAGCATTACGAAATCATTATTTGTTAGTTGGGTCTTTGTTTCTAGGATAAAATACTTTACGTAAACAACCATAAGGTGAAAAGATTCGTTTTGGCTCATGGAGTCAGACTTCTGTCTCTTCAGTTGGCACCAAGGCTGCTGGGCCTATGGCAAAAGAAGAACACTGTGGAAAAGATATGGGAGGGCAAAACTGTGCATCTTCCAGAGCTCAGGAAGCGAAAGAGAGAAAGACAGGAGGATACTGGCATTACAATAACCTTTTCAAGGACAAACCGCTGGTGACTTTACTTCCTGCCACTAGGAGTAAAATCTCAAAGATCCCAGGGATTTCCAGCAATGCCACAGGATCAGCAAAGGCTGATCCAGCCTTTGCTCATATGGGCCTTTGAAGGACCTGAAAATACAAATCACTACAAGTAAAAAAGTTCTCACAGGGCAACCCAAGTGATCCCAGAATCACGTGGCCAGTGTCTCTTCTGTCTCCTTCCAAAGATTATGATTTCTGTGCGTAGAGAGACAGTATCGTATGTTTCTTCTTTTTACTTGGGCAGTTTAAGAGGCTGAATAGTACTAATATGTGAAAAACAAATGTAACATAATACTTGGGAAGATGTAAGGTGGAATCTGTTTATTTAATTGAGGTTTACTTGATGTTAACTTATTAATTTAACATGACCCTACACTTTACTCTCGAATATGCAAAACCTATTCTATGCTTTGCTTTCTACTTAAAACATACTATTCTACTATTTGGATTAATTTTTTGTTGTTTTGTTGATACTTTTTTTTCTTTTTTTAATTTAATTTAACTTAATTTTGAAGAGTAAAAACAGAAGAAAAATAAATAGAAAAAAGACAGAAACAAGGTAACATACAACAATGCTTATGTTACAGATTTTCAAAACAGGAATAGCTAATTAACAGTGGTTGTTATACCTATTTTTATCATCAAATCTATTGCTCAGATTAATAGATAAGGTTATGCGAGTTTGGGGAAATAATGAATATTGGCACTTGCTTTCAAGAAATCTTAATTCTTGCCCTTGTCTTCTTTTTTGTTTTAACTTACTTTAAAGATAGTATAATAATTGTTAAGACATTAGAAGCAGTACACATTTATAAGTCCAAGATGAGAGATATTCAACACTGGCTTTTATATTATACATTGCTGCCCTCAATCACAGATATCAGTCAAGGTGAAAATTCTAAACATTAACTGTCATTAGAAAAAAAAAATTGATGGACTTTATGAATACAATCATCTCATCCATCTTGTATATAAACTTGTATGTTTGTTTGTCCTTCCCTTTTTTTTTTTTTCTTTTTTTCTGTATTTAGGACAGGGTCAACAGGGTCTACAGGGTTTCACTATGTATATAGCACTCGTAGTGATTCTCCTGCTTTTAGCCTCTCAAATGCTGGGATAACAGGTGCGTGGCGCCACGCCTAGTGTATCACCATCTCAGCATGCCCTGGGGGTGGGCCAGCACTAGGACTGAATCCCTCAGTATCTTCACTCTGCCTAATCAGGCACTTAAGCACCCTTCATTTTTTCCATATTTGCCTAGAAATCCCCATCTTCATGCCCTAACTTTCCTAGTACAAGGCTTTTAAGAATGTGCCATCTTACATAGTAAAAATTCTTTTGCATTGTTTTAATTAATAAAGATAAATTCAAATATAACTAAGTTTAAGTGGTATAACAAGAAAAAAAAACATAAAAAGAAAGTACAATAAGATAAACACAGTGAGTGATGGGCCCTAAATAAGAATGACCTCACAGTCTTTTTAGCCAATAAAAGCACCATTCCTTTGAGAAATGCCTTGCATTATTCATTGGAACTTATTAAACAGATAGAGTTCCACTTGTAGCAACTTGTAGCAGTGCATGTTGGTAGTCACAAATACTGAAGAGGCTGAAGGATGATCCCAAATTCCAGGGCAGTATGGGCTACATATCAAGATCTAGTGTCAAAATAAAACAATTCAAAAAGAATCTCAATGTTAGAGCACCAAGGGTTGAGGGGGAGAGAGAGGGAGTGAGAGAGAGAGAGAGGGAGAGAGAGAGAGAGAGAGAGACAGAGAGAGAGAAATTTGCCATATATATGGAAGAAAAATGATTGTTACTTCTTGCCAAGTGAATTCTGCAATTCTGTATCACTTACATCATTGTACTTGATTCTTGCACCTACATACATCTAAGAGGGAAGTGTTCCATGTTCAAAATTATTACAGACACTTGGCAAGAATTCTGCATTAAAAGTGATTTCCACACTTCTCCAAAGGCATAAAGGATACTATACCAAATTTATCTTTCTTGCACTTAAAACAAACAAACAAGCAAGTTCCTAAGTTTCAGATAGATAAACAATTTCTTGCTCATTCCACATCCCCACACCTGAATCCACTATTCTTTATCACTGATTTTATCAAATATTCTTCCCACCCATCTAAGGAGCTGCCCTCTACTGAACTCCTTTTTTACAGGAACCAAGTATGTGAGAGAGATGATTTATTTGGATTTCAAATCTGTGAACAACAGCCCATGCTCGGTTTTTTCAGAGCTATAAAACTTGGATCATAACACCTACTCGGGTTTTGGCAGAGATGAATGAGATGTTGTCCAAGCAGCTATCTGTGTCTCACAGCTCTGTGAGAGGAGAAAAAGGCGACCTAAGAATATGGGCTGGGCGTACACTTACAATGAACTGTGTGTAGCACATTTACATGCACAGAAAGCCACATTAGCTGTAAATCATACAATACCACACTGCTGCCTTAATACTGAAACAAAATTCGGGGTGACATGAATGGAAGCAGAGTTTGTTAGTGGGAAGGAAAAAAAAAGACGAATAGTTTTAGAAGAGCAGAAGCAGGCAGAGGCAGAAGGCCATAGCTAAGGGACTTACATCTGTCAGATCTTTTCGTATCTCAAGTGCCTGCCTGCCTACCAATAAATGTTTCTCAGTGTTTCCATTAATGTTCAGCAAGATGCAAAGTCTTGTAGCTTTAATACTATTTAATGTGAGCGCTGCCTTCTTTTCACTCTGGGATTTATAAAAGCATGTCTGTTTTGCAGGCAGCTGAGTGTAGAATACCTACAGGGAATGGAAAATAGAAGCAAATATGCCACAGAAGAGTTTAATTTCATCTTGCAGTAGAATAAAAACAAAGAAAATGAAAAAGAGCAACACAATCTGTAGTGCCCTACCTTTGAAAATAGCAAAACTGTGCTTAAGGTGACACTTACAAGCCAGGTGTCAAAACAGTCTTTAAAATTCATTTTCTTATTCTGCTTACAAAGAATATTAAAAATATAGTATTTCCTTCCTAGGGTGGCTCTGAGTCACTGTGTGTGTGTGTGTGTGTGTGTGTGTGTGTGTGTGTGTGTGTGTGCGTGCGCGCGCACAAAAGCTTTGCAGTAGGGTTTAAAATGTCCCCAGAAAAGAGAGCAGGTCCTAATCCCTGGATTTATCAATCTCACTTGACAGCAAGTCTTTGTAAATATGCCTAAGGCTTGTGAGATGCTGGAATTACTCCGGATTACCTGATTGATTACAAGAGGAATGAAAAGTCCTGAAACCCGCAGAAGAGAAAGAGGAAATGGGACTGGGAACACAACATGCCAATCTAAATGCTGCCCTTATCAATCATGGAATCGAGGTAGGCGCCGCATCTCCCCTTGGAACACCTGGAGGCAATGCTGCCCTGCTGACACCTGGCATTTGTCCCAGTGAAACTGATTTCAGATTCGTGCCTCTGACTGTAGGCGAGAATAAATTAATGCTTTCGTCGGCCACTAGCTCTGTAGTGGTTACACCAGGCATTGGAAGCTAATACAAGTTCAGTTAGCCCAATGCCTGCTTCTCATAGATATTAAGTGATATCATCTTATAAAAATAATATAATCTTTTCTTTAGTATATATTATGGTGGGTTCAGCCTGCCCTGGGGGTTGGGCTGGTGCAGCATGTGGTGAAGGGGATCAAACTGCAGTCTCTGTGGTTGCCTAAGTTTGCCTAAGCAAGTGCTTTAGACCGGTGAGCCATCTTGCTGGCCCCCATAATATAATCTTTTATGTCAGGAATATATTGGATCTGATTAGAGCATTGTACTGTCTGCATTAAAATAAATCTCTTGTGAGACCCTGCACCAGAAAAAGAAAAAAAGAAAAACCCTCAGAAGCTTTCATGCTGCCTTCTAGGGGCTGAGGTATAACGCAGCAGACTAAGCACTTGCCCACGGAAGCGCAGGGACCAGGGATCGGTTCCCGGCCCCTTCTGCTGAGCCAGTGCTGCACTTGAGCTTGCTGAGCTGGAGATGGAGTCTGGGTGTATTGGTGCACGTCTGCAATCCCAGCAGTTGGGAGGCAGGAAACAGGAGGATCACTCTGAGTCTGAGCTAGATAATGAGACTCTTCACAAAAAAAAAAAAAAAAGATAAATAAAAGTAAAAATAAAATAAAATAAATCTCTTGCAGGCTCAATCAGATTGTAATCCTATTTCTGTGCAATTTCCTCCACTAATGACAAGATTAAAATAGTGTCTTATAAATCACTATAATTTTGGTGTCCCTGGTTTTAGCAAATTTCAGTATTTTTAATTAATTTTATTGGTACATTTTAGATCTACATAACAATCATATACATCATGGGGAATTTCTACCACAGAAGACACACATTTTGGTTCTTCTGTATATTTTGCACTATCCTCCCCACTCTTCTAACCATCGAATCTCCCTTCTTTATAAAAGCTTTGTTTTCCTTCTTTTTCTTTTTGTTTTTTCCCTTCCTTCCTTTCCCCCCTCCCTTCCTAGTCTTCCATTTGAACATTTTCTTCATATTACACAATATCTAGTATACATTCTGGTTCATATTTACACGTTTAGTTTCTCATAACAGAGTAACATTGTTATACTCACATATTTGCAGCAAAGTTATTTCCCAAGTGCATTCATTTACCCACAAATGTCTCTGATATATCCTTTGTTTTTTTATGGCCACTGCTACTGCATCATATAAAAACCACATATCTTCATTCATTGGTTGATGGGCAAGTAGGTCGTTTCCAAGACTGAGTTACTACAAACGGTGGTACTACCAACATGGGTGTGCATATAACCCTCTGCTGCAATGCTTTTAATTCTTCAAAGAAAATAAAAAAGAAGGGAATATCTAGGTCCAATAGGACTCTTAATCATAGGTTTTTTTTAGGGAATTCCACACTGATGTCTACATTCGTTATAACAGTGTACCTCACGCACACTTCAGTATTTATTATTGAGTGATATCTTGATAATAGTCACTTTTCTGGAGTAAGGTAGAATCTTATTGTTTTAATGTGCATCTGTTATGGTTTATGTTTAGTTAAAATACTGTGAGTTTGGCCAGAAAGGAAGCACCAGGAGAGCTGTGTACTGCAAAGATGGAGCTAAAAGGATCTCCATTGCTGGGAAGGAACCAGAGAATCAAAAAGATGGCCTGAGGGCACCACAAGAGGTGGCAGCTCTCCACACTTGGCAGCCTTAGAATTACAAAGGAGAGATATATTGCCTTGACAAGAAGGCCACAAAGATCCAACTACCAGAATGGTGGCAGAGGCCAAACCAGGTTCCAAAATGGCACTGGCATGGATAATTTGTTCCACGGAATCAGGGTCAAAGTGCTCAGTGATCTAGGCCCTTGACCCCTACAGCCAAGAAAGAAGGAAGCCTGGCTACTGCTCCAGCTGGCAGCAACCCTTGGTATCATCCACAAAGGCCTATGCACAATGTAGGAGTTCTGAGGTTAAGAAGGCTTCTACCTTGATTTCAGAAGAAGGCTTGGGAGGCCAGGCAGTGTGCCACTGAGAGGGCAGTGTGTGAAGCAGAGAGTGAGAATCCTGTTCAGTGGAAACCCTAGAAGTTTGGAAAATCCAGGAACATGGACCGTACAAAAGAGGGATCAAAGCCGGCCTAAGAGGGAAGCCATGGAAACTACCACCAAGAGTGCCTTAGGGACAGAGCTGCATGGAGCCCACAACTCAGTGCAGACTGTTTTGGATGTTTCAGTTGGAACTATGGTATTTGATGTTTACCCCGCTGGATTTTGAACATGTGTTGGTCCCAGTGTTTTGTATTCCCCTGTTGTTTGTAACTTTTGGAACACTAATGTTTATCTTATGCCTTTGAATGTTGGATATGTTTCACTTTTCTATTGTACAGGGTCTCACAGTTGAGAGTTTACCTTGGATCTTGGGGGAGGCTTGATATTTGGAATTTTCAGCAAATGCTGAAACTGTTGGGACTTTGACAACTCTTTCAGATGGAATAAAATGTCTTTTGTACAAAGGGATATGTATGAGACTTTGGGGGTCCAGAGGTGGAATGTTATGGTTTATGTCTAGTTGTCCCCCCAAAGTTTCATACAATCATGGGGTGGGGACTTTTAGAGTTTAAGACTTGATCCATGATCCATTGGGATTATGTGTTGTAATACTGATGAAATTATGGTCTTAGTACTGCTGGGAATTATAGGTGTGGCCTGAGGCAGATAGACTAAGGCAGAGAGCCTGATGTAATTTAAACAGAGACAGAGAGACACACTAAAGTTGTTGCTCTCTGCTACTCTGGTTGGTCAGTTGCCTTTGTAGCAATTGTTCCTGTTCACTGCCGTGAACTGGATGCTCTTTGCCCTGTTTCACCCAGCCTTGGGCCAGCCAAATATGGACTGAAACCTCCAGTAACTGTGAGCTAATAAATCTTTGCTTCCTTCATTTTGAGTGTCGGGTATTTTTCCTAGCAACGACAGAATAACTAAGACAGCATCTCTTGAATAATCAATAATGTTGAACTTTTTTATTTATTTGACATGTGTACTTCATCTGAGAAGTGAAATTAATATTTCAGATGCCCATTTTTAAGAGAGAGGAGGAAAATTGAAAGATATTCCTTTCTCTTAGGTAGGAACAAGCAAAGTAGTGAAAATTGTCAAACTCCTGAAATTGTTATGCAGATTTAATGCAGTCCTAATCAAAATGTCAACTATATCGCTCACATAATTAGATAAATCAATGCTAAAATCCTATTAGAATCAGAAGAGAACTAGAATAGAAAAAAACAATTCAATTCTGGACAACACAGCCAAGGCAGGGACCTTTATAATTCCTGACTTCAAATTATTCTACAAAGCCACAGTTACAAAAATAGCATGGTAATAGGAAAAAAAAAAAAAAAAAAAAAAAAGATTGAGGATGAATGGAACAAATTAGAAAATGCAAGAAATAACTCCAAACACAAGCAGCCAACTTACTTTTTAAAAGGGAGGCAAACATCTTCACTTGAAGAAAGATAGTCTCTTCACAAAACAGTGTCAGAAAAAAATGGCTTTCTGCATGCCTAGCTAGACTCACTGTCACTACGCACTAAGCTAAAATCAAAGTGAATAAACAACGTAAATATTATAACAGAAGCACTGAATCTGCTGGAAGAGAAAATGCATAGAATTTTGAAAACATAGCCGTAAGCAAGAACTTCATGAGCAAACTCCAATTTCACGGGAAATACGAAGAAGCTAAGTAAATCATGCCTATGCCAAACTGGAAAGTCTAAGATTTAGCCATAGTTTGTCTATTCAAATAATGCCATCCATTGATCTTCTGTCTGTGTTTTGATGGAACATAGAATGAATGATTCTATTCTATTCTTCCAATGAATAGCCCTTAGTGAATTGAAACATATTTATTTTAAATTGTCCTCCATTATATAGATGAACCATTATATGAATGAATATTATAGTTGCTCCACTGCTTCTCCATTCTCACAATAGACTATATTCTCTATTTACAAACATATTCACCCACCTGCTGACTTTAATACACATACACCACAGCATAAAAAACATACTGCTATAATCACAGAAAGTCTTCACATACATTTGTTACCTGTTCATTCTTTGAAGTTCTATTCGCATGTTTTTACTGCCTTCTCTGACACTTCAAAAGCTATATAGAAAAATATGAGTCTTTTGATATAAATCAGTTCCTTTTGCTACCTTTACTTTTGTAAATTTTCTGATTTAGTGTATATGTATAACTTAGTGTAAATTCACTGCAATCTTCTTAGTCTCCCAGCTTGACAATCTTGGGCCCCATTTCACTATTTCAATTCTGAATTTTCTTATCTGTCCCCCCATATGAACAGTGTCCTAATCCTTTCGAGTGGACTTTGATAATGGCTTTATCTTTACCTCTGACCAATACTTCTCACTTCTGATTATGGTCCTCATCAACATCAACTAATAAATGCATTTCAAGGAGTCCTAGAAATTCTTTTACCTCCATTATATACCTTCAGTTCCATACAAAGATACTCATCCCAGCTCAACCTCAATGTAGCAGAACTATGGCATCTGGTCTTAGACAACATCGGGATCATTCAAAAAATTTGAACTGTTTTATTTCTATAGATAGACTTTTGTAGCCTAGTCTCACGTTAAACCCTAAAATTCATTCTCTATTACTCCCATCACCAATTTTAGCCTAACTAGAGGGATTGGTAATATCCTAAATACCACATGTGTTTGTCTTCACTTCCCCACCTATGTATTAAGAATCTAATTCTTTAAACTGTGTCTATGCATGTTTAATATTACAGTGTTCTATGTACTATTTATAATTAATATACTCAAAGCTCAGACTACAGGCTTGAAGACTTTTAACCCAAAATGGAATTATCATAAAACTTTGCCAAGTCAGCTCTACAATCTACATCAAAGCCAGGGGATAGGATCTGTGTCACTGAATAATAGGAAATATCTGGAATGCTTTTGGAGCAAGAGAAGACCTTTACATCTCTGTCAACTTAACTTTCAACGTGTCTGATGGTAACTGAGTTCTTCAGCTCTGAGAATACTAGGAGAAGTTGAGAACTGAGACAGAGCTCTGAAGGGTTTAGGGATTGAGATCAGTGCTTCTTCTGAACAGATCCCTTGAGCTAAAGAAACTATAAATTATATGAGGAAATTCCCTGTTATAAACTTAAATATTTCATCACATATAAATCCCAAACTTATTTTTCTGAAGCAATTTGAATTATATGTTGGCTATATTTGTCACTGGAAAACTCTGTAAACACTCAATGATTAACTTGTAAACTTATTTATTGACATTTAAGTTATTAATCACAAAACTTGGGGAAATGTTGGGTGATTAAGGCAGAAACAATGAATGTGTGATTTTCCAGGGAGTTATTATGATAGTAACATATATAATTTAAATAATCCAGGGTGTGACTCTACTAATAATGTACCTTCATTGTTTGTAGTCAGGGTATGTGTGATTATTTTTATTATCACTACTACTAGTTTTTTTCTCAGCCTGCCTTCCTCATACATTCCTGTGTCCTGGAGGAAGATTCTGCCTCTAGAAGTGAAGGTGCAAAAGTACATATGAAGGCAGGCATGCAGACACACATGATACAGACATCCTTGCGGAAGTGAGCCTAAATACAGAAATTACTGTGCTTTGTGTAAAACTGACTTACACTATGCAATAGTCACTTGCTAATTGGTGTCATCGCATATTAGAAAGCAACTGGGATGAAGTAGACCATGAACTGAATGGTAGAAGCTTAGCAATGAAATCAGTAAAATTTTTAATGTTAACTTTTTTATGGTTCTAGGAATCAAGGCCAAGACCCCATAGAAGGCAGTTAAGTGTTTTACCAGGAAGTTGCATCCCCTATCACAGACCATGACAATTTTACGCAATTCAGATTAAGTAAGTCAGTTGAGTCAAAGGCTGTAATGATATTTGCCATTTATTGAATATCTGCTATTGACCGAATATCACATTTTCTGTACTTTATACAGCATCTTATCTACACCTAACAATTTAGGTAGTCACTGTGCATATTTTCTACATGAAAAAATTGAGTTTTAGAGCATCTCTAACATTTGACAAGTCATGTTTGGAAGAGGAAGACATAGTATGCAGATGTAGGTCTGTCTGACTTCAGAGTTTATGCTGAGTGAAGCTCTGATATAAACCATCTCAATAAATCTTGAAAGTGGTGTCAAAATCAACTCCTGAAATCCTGAACTAGAGCTATCATTACTCATGCATCTCACACTCTGGAAGGTGTATTATCTGTGAAAACTTATGGTGAAAATACTTAACAGTGCCTGAGTAAAAGTATTAATCTAGGTAAATGCAACATAGTATTAACTTACATTACATCTATCTGTGTTTTATAATATATTTGAAAAGAATAACATGAGATTGCAGATAGTAGTTTCTAACAATTTATTGTCACCATTACTGAAAATAAGATACTTTGACCCAGAAACCTATATTTAGCAAACATTAATTTTCCTATTTTAAAAATGTTTGTATCAAAATACTTGAATTTTGTATCTCACATCAGTCAAATTCCCTCAGGATCCAAGTACAGTGTTTTGTAGATCTTTTGTCCCTGTCAGCCATCTGGATGAGTCACGGCCATTGCCTGACCAATTTGCTCTCTGTGAAAGCCTGAGAGAATGTTTTCTTTCTAGGTGACTCTCCTTAGGCACACTATCAGTGGTTCTCAACCTTTCTAATACCGTGACCCTGTAATACAGTTCCTCATGTTGCGGTGACCCCAAACCAAAAAATAATTTTGGTGGCTACTTCAAAACTGTAATTTTGCTACAGTTCTGATTCGGAGTGGCTTTAGGTGACCCCTGTGTTTTGATCATTCGACCCCCACTGGGGTTGCGACCCACAGGTTAAGAACTACTGCTATATATCATTGATCCCTTTCCTTTGTGGCTCCATAATATCCTTGAACAGAAAATTTGGGAAACCACTGAGTTATAGAATGTTACAGTATAAGTTCTCTCATGTCATGAGTCCTCACTGACCTCAAAGGGCTAAGACCAAAATATTGGCTATCCTTGTAGTGCTTCTTTTTCTCTAATTTTTTGGTCTGCAAACTTAAGTTGTTAACCCTCCAGAAGAGAAGCTTAGTGATACTATTATTCTATAGCATAGCTACTTGAGTTTAACATCACTGTCTTGGCCTTAATCATCCAGCAAAAAAGTTTAACCATGAGGCATATAAACTAAAGCCAGAACAGTATACTGAGCTGTAAAAGGCTCAAGTCAACAGCCTGTGACATGGAAGTTCTGCTGATAACCCACTACTATTATGGAATATTGGACTATACATACAACTACTTTCTCTTAGTTCGGTGAGAAGAAATATTTGTATCAATAGTGTTTAGAATATTTATGTCTGCATTTCCATCTTGTACTTTGAACAACTATTATGAAGACAATAATATGCATTGTATTGATTATTGTGGCTGTCCTACTGACGTGTTTTGAAACTATCTTGTTGCTATTTCTTTCTTATTAAAATTAATAAAATTTTAAAAAGACTCAAACCTTGGGTTGAGATTAAAAAAAAAAGAGAGAGAAGAAATATTTGTACTGATAGCATTTAGAAAACTTACCTTGTCTACATCTTATACTATGAAGAACAGAGTATGTATTGTATTAATTACTGTGGATGTCCTACTAATGTGTTTTGAAATTGTCAAATTGTTATTTCTTTCCTAGCAAAATTAATAAAATAAAAAATATATAAAAATAAAAAAATATTTGTAGTATTATATTCTCTGAAAAACATGTTTTTAATAATTGAAATGAAAAAGGCTCATTTATATTAATAAGATGTTTAAAAACTATGTTTTCACTATTACAAGTAATAAAATTTTAAAAACCTATATATTCGTAATATGAAACCTATTATAAACATTTTAGAGTTAAATTACGAAAATAGAGCCGGGCGTGGTGGCTCACGCCTGTAATCCCAGCACTTGGGCGGCTGAGGCAGGAGGATTGGTGCGAGTTCGAGACCAGCCTGGGCTACAAAAGTGAGCGCAGGACCAGCCTCAACTGCATAGGGAGACCCTGTCTCAAAAAGACAAAAAAAAAAAAAAAAAAAAAAAAAAAAAAAAAAAAAAAAAAAAAAGAAAATAGATAAAATATCCAAGGAAGATGACAAAGCAGACGGAATAAGGGAATTAGGACTTTCAGCATTCCTGGTACCCTATTTTCCAATATGTTAGAGTTTTATACAAGAAAACACCTTTAGGACTTGGCTTTTCAGTGATGTACATCACTTGATCAAGAAAAGTTTTGACACAAGGCTAAAAATTTCTGTTAAGAGGTTTCCCAGCTGAATTAAATAATTCTGTTTTTGTTGAGCTGTGTTCCACTTTTCACGTCACTGCTGTCTAAACCTAGGGTTTCCATGGAACAATATTGCCACTCTTTCTTTCTGACATTAAACAATTATAAATTAAAAGGTGAAGATTATGAAATTCTGCTAATAAAAGCATTACACTATAGAAATTGGTAAGTTATACTAAGGAAGACCCTGCAGTAGTATAGCATTTGAAAAGCTACACAGTATTAATCACTAGAAGCATATGTGACTATTCATCAAAAGATTGAAAATACAATTTTTAAACATGTAATAAAGTATGTTGTCAGTGTATTGAATATTTAATATTTTCCCATGAGAAATACAGGATTCACAGAACAGAATAGGATCCTGCACCGGCCAAGCAAGCACTTATCCTACTGAGCTATCTACCTGGCCCCCAGAATATCCTGCTTTGACATCATGTAGTTCATTAAAAGTCATGACAGACATTGAATAGCTTCCAACAAAATACTGAGAATATGGAATTCATGGACTAGTGTATTTCACTTTGACCTCATATATTCAGTGGAAGTATGCAGAGAGCTCACTGTTAACTACTTAAAGAAATTATGTACTACTTGATTGAAAAATTCAAACACATGCATTTCTTTTAGAATGAAAACTTCCATAATAATAAACAAAACTTGACTATAAAAATGACTAATGAGTTGGGAATTATGACTTACAATACAATTGACTTTAGCATAATTTGTCTGAACGTCAGCATTATAGAAGTCTCAACAAATCTGTCAAATAACGTGCGACTTATACTTCTTTGCTTGACTGCAGACTATTGTGTTTGCCAGTAATGTGTGAAGAAATGCTTTGCAAACTATATTGCAAGGGAAAGGCCAGAGATCACTTGAAAAACAGAAATTTTGATTCCAAGATCAAAGAAAAAATGAGATTAGTCATACATGGCTGTTTATTGGTATTGTTTCACCCATTTACTGTTTTATTTAAGCAGTAAAAACCTAGATGTGACTAACAGAATGCTGTAGCGAAATTGTTTTTAATTAGCCATCTAATTTTTTTCTACTCCTTCTATAAAAGACCATTTTGTAATCCAGTTTTTGGTAACAAGTTTTCTTATAATCTTTTAGCAATATGCATTCTAGAGAACTCAAAGTAATTATAGGAAAACTGAATTATATTTACATTACATATATATTTTTAAATCTCCACAGAATATGACTGACATCATCTTTGGCTTTTATAAAGACTGAAGTACATATTTTGCCCTGGTATGATACTGTCTAGCAATAATCAAAATAAACCAAAGAAGGGGGCCAGGGAGAGAGCTCAGTAGAATATGTGCTTGTCTGGCAAGTGCAGGGTACTGAGTTCAATCCCCAGTACTGTAAAAAGTGAGTAAGTAAGTAAGTAAGTAAGTAAATAAATAAATAAAACAAAGGAGACAGAAGCAAAGGTTACCTATTTCTTCTGTTTCTCCGTCTCTTACAAAATACTTTAAAATGTTATAAATGGAGTGAACAAAGAAGAAGGTAAGACAGAGGAGAGGGACAGAGAGAGATGCAGAGAGAGACAGAGAGAGAGAAGGAGGAAGAGGAAGAGGAAGAGGAAGAGGAAGAGGAAGCGGAAGCGGAAGCGGAAGCGGAAGCGGAAGCAGAAGCAGAAGCAGAAGAAGAAGAAGAAGAAGAAGAAGAAGAAGAAGAAGAAGAAGAAGAAGAAGAAGAAGAAGAAGAAGAAGAAGAAGAAGAAGAAGAAGAAGAAGAAGAAGAAGAAATAATTAAACAATTTACGGCAGGGCCGATGTAGAAAGGGAGATCAAATTGTATGTTGCAGCAATCACCCTGACTTGAATATGGAAGAGAATGGGCCCAGAAATGGAAGGCTGTAGTCACATCATTGCTTTCTAGGTGAGAAACGAAGGAGGCTGTAGGTGATGCCATTCACAGAAAGCACTGCTTAAATGTTCTTAAGAGAATTTCAGAATATAAAATATCACAGGATTGAGAGATGCGTTGTTTTGTGTAAAGGGGTGACCAGCTATGAGGGAGATGGTTATACCAGTGACAATGCTTACGTTTCTGGCCTCTGTGGTAGACAGGATGATCACTGCAAATTGAGATAGTAAATAATCAAAGAAAACTCAGTTTGTGAGAAGTAAACCACTAGTCATCTGTTGCCAGTCTACTGGGCTTGGGAGATTGAACATATCCAAGTGGAAATTGAGAGGTGTTTTATGACAGACACTTGTCTGGATCTCAGAGAAGAAGTTTGTGCATAACTTCACAAAAGAAAGATTAAAAGGGGAAAAGAGAAACCTTTCATTCATGCTATTAAATATTGTCTAGCAATTTGGAATCCATACAGGATACAAGTAGAGGAAGTGAGAGGCTGAATGGAAATAACAGCATACTAAAAATATCATGAAGGCAAAGAAAAATATAGTTGCATGCTAGCGTCAAGTGGTAAAACAGAATAAAGTGGAGAGTAAGTCATGCAGATTCACAGTGTGTGTAAAGTACACACACCAGACTGGCACTGAGTAAGAGGAAGAGAAGAACATCTGTCACGGTCACATTTTCTATTTCAAATAAAATTGACTGAAAACAGAACGTAAGCAATGACCTAAAAACTGCAGATAAGCAAGGAATATTATCATGTTCCCTCTCATGATGAGGCAGAAAGTAATGACAAAGGAAGAAAAAGAGAAAACCGTAATGGTTTTTGTTTTCAGTCCTTTACTCATCAGTAAGCCCAGGGGAGAGAGGGTTGGTGCTCTGGGCACACATTAAGAAGTAAAATAAAAGTGGGAAGTTCACTTTGTTAAGTGTTTCACTCTTCTGGCAAGAAAGGGCATGCAAAGGCTCAGCGTTGGTCTAAGATCAGTGATTTACTTACAAATTAAATGTTCTTATATTTGTATATGGATGAACACTAGCATAATATAAACAGTAAAATTCATGCTAATAACTTAAAAGTTTATTTACTTGGAGCAGCATTAAATGACAAACAAGAAAGTACCGTTACACACATAGAGATACAGACAGACGCAAAGACACGAAGTTATTATGACAAATTGAGAAGGGAGAGAAAACTTGGGAAGAGGGAGGGAGAGAGAAAGAGGAGGAGAGAGAGAGAGAGAGAGAGAGAGAGAGAGAGAGAGAGAACCTTATGTTTTAGTACTTGCAGCTCGTCTCTTTGCCAGTTTTTTTCACAAGGATTCTGCATTTTAATTTGGCACAGGGCCATGTAAATTATATGAACAGAAGACTTTAACTAATTTATTTTAAAATGGAGATTAATGAGGCTACTGTGCATCAAATTCTGTAAGATACACACAAATTGAAAGAAATTATAGCCTTAAAGAAAGAACACTGGAGCCTTAAATATATTTAAATGGAAGTGAAAACATAGAATAAATGAAGTAAGCATTCAACTAAACGTTAATTTCAGTAAAAGGAAACAACACAAAATGGGTGGGGCTTTGTATAGAATGGTAAAAATTAACAGAGAACAAAAATTATGCAAAAACTAAAGTAAATGAAAGGCTTGTAATAGAAAAATTAACAAGTTGGTAGTATGTCTGGTCAAAGAGAAAATAACACAATTGAGAAAATTTAAATAATAAAAATATTTAAAATGATAAAGTTATAATGGTAGCTTAATGTAAATAAATTTAAAGATAATAAATTATATGGTTTATGAAATTTATCTGAATAAGGAATATAAAGCATGAATAAATGTATATAAATTGAAGAAATGAGGAATAATTTAAAGATCTCATTTTAAAAGGAAACATAAGCATATGCAAATGGCTATATAAAAACAAACCTTTGATGGAACGATAAAAGCCTGTGTACATAATATCATTAAAGAACAGAAAATGTTTCTCACGAAGTTCTGCAAGGATAAATAACCATGATACAATGAAGCTCAAATACACACAAAAAGACTACTGTGGGTCTGACTGTTCTCTAAACATATATATCATGTCCTAAAAAAAATTGTACAAATTAAATCCAACAACTTATCATAAAGTAATATATCAGGTATTATTAAATAAAACTTATTTCAAAAGACATTTCATCAGCATTAAATATATATTACCTAATAAGACAGAATGAGAAGAAATATATCATATTAAATATATAAATATGACTTAGAACCCAATTCCCACACCTGAAATAAATTTCAAAGATAAAAAACTAGATATTGGAACAGAAAAACTATTCTTAACTTATATTTATGTATCAGAAGACTCTTAGTTAAGGCCAGAAATAATCCCCAAATACCTGCTATTAGTATCATTTTTAACTATTATACTGGATGTAGTGGTTGATACACTGTGTCAACTTGGCTGGATGACTCAGCGCCCGGTTCCCTGTTGGTGGGAGCCTCACCCTGGGGTACAATTGGTTCCTCCCTGGAGCACGACCAGGGCCTGCCTAGGATATGATTGGCTCCTCCCTAGAGAGAGATCAAGGGCCTATCCTGGGGTATGATTGGTTCCACCCTAGGACACAACGGGCCCATGTCAGAATGAGCACAGAGCTTGAACCTTTTGCCATCCATCACAGACTCTTCAGCATCCATTACAGACATTTCAGTCTTCCTTCGCAGACCCATCAGCTGACGGATAGAGACTTACACGGAGTGCTGCAGTGAAGTCCATACCTCAGGACTGAATTCTTCAGTCTGGAGCATGTAGACACCCTCTTCGTGCTTCCTCATCTGACTCTGTGGGTGACTATTGTAAGCCAATCTTACAATTCCTTATAGATTGTATATTTTGTGTTAATATCCATTCCTTATATTATATCTGTTCTGTTCCTCTAAGTAAAACCGTGACCAACACACTGAACAACATATTCAATAACACAGAAAACTAAAACAAAACTGAATGTAGTAGATATTGATAAAGAAACAAGAAAGACATCATCATTTTTAAGAATTATGCTGATTCTTCTAAATGACTGAAAAATTTACAAGACAAAGACATGTGGTTAAGATACACAGGTTAATCGCTTTCTTGTATGTCAGCTACATAATTTTTTTTTAAAATAGAGAAACATAATCATAAATAGCATAACACACAAATTTTGATGTAACTTTTGATGAGCTAAACAAGAGGTAAACTAAGAAAATTCTGAAACTTTAAACTGCTGGGTGTTATTAACAAACCTAGAAAGACAGATTAAATGGGCAGAAATGGTAATTGTGTGCTAAAATAATATTGTAAAGATGTAATTATCTCCCAATGCATGTACAAAGATATTATAAGTGACTTGATGAAGTTATCCTAAACAATTTGGAGAAGCTTAAAAATAAACTGCATTTTAAAACAAAAAAGGGACGTTTGCTTGTCTACATTTAACATCATTTATTAGAATTATCCACCAGATTGTAGTAATGTAGAAAACTATATTGATGGAATAGAATGGAAAGTAGAAAAACCAGTCCATGCATTCAGAGAAACTTCAGTGTAAGGGTGGGCTAGATAGCTGAGAGGACTAAAGCACTTGCTTAGGCACAGTGTAGCATTCTGGGTTTAATCCCTGGCATGCCATGCCAGCCCCATCCGCAGGGCATGCTGAGAGGATCATCAAGACTGGACATGGTGGCGCGCGCCTACAATCCCAGCACTTGGGAGGCTGAAAACAGGAGAATCACTAGGACACTAGGAGTCCAATCTATGTAGGGAGACCCTGTAGACCCTGTACTCAGTACAAAAAAGCAGCAAAGAAGGAAGGAGAGGGAGAGAGAGAGAGAGACAGAGAGAGAGAGAGAGAGAGAGAGAGAGATTTCAATGTGATGTGAAAAGGATGCACTGTTCCACAGTGTTACAGTGACTTGCTATCCATTTGTGGATGTGATATAGAAATATATACATCATATCCTATAAAATATATATTGCTTAAATTTAAGAGCTGAATACAAATAATAATGCTCATAGGATATTGAAGCGACATATTAGGTTATGACTAAAAATTTTATATTGTTTATCATCAGAAAATTCAGGATTATGAAGGTACAACACTAAATTTGTTTTACAAAATGGACAATTTCAGTGGAAGAAGATATTTTGCAACATGAAAGACCAACAAAAATCTAAACAAGCAACTCATCCAATATATTCTGACCAAACTGAGAGTTAAACAAAGCAGTCTGATGGAAATTAAATACGGAATATCGTATTTATGAGAAAAGCACCGGAAGACTTGGGGTTTGCTGTACAGAAGAGACTATTCTGCAATCACAGGAACCTATAATTAAACATACTGTGTTAGGGGTGAGGACACAGCTCAGAGGCAGTGCTTGCTTAGCATGTGCGAAGACTAAGGCTTAGACTTCTCCCCAAATGACACACAAAATCCTTAAAACATTAAAAAATCATGCAGAGTTACAGATCTGTCTTTATGAGGGTCTGACCTCTTGAAAGCTCAGGGGGTAAGTCATGAGTGAGAAGAGTCAGAATAGAAGATGGTAAAAGGCCGGAGGAACAAATGCCAATCTGATAATGGCAGCATATGTTGAGAAAAGAGTTCAGCAGGATGGCATAAAGACATTTCCTACCATTGTTTATTTTGAATTATAATAAATGTTTGTATCATGTTTTTATTAAAATACAGGTGGAAACACAACAAGGAGTCTGCTTCAAATCTGAGGTCTGCTGGAAATAGCAATGATACCCAAGAATGAACTTCATAAATTGGCATCACTCTTCATTAATGTTTTAAAGGAGAAAAATACAAAGCACCTAGTATCTAAGTCTAAAATTTGCAAATATCCTATAAGAGAAACATAGGCAACTAGAGCCCAGCGTTTCCTACAAATACTCAGAATCTATCCTTCTTAACTAGTCCCCTCGAGACACAGCCTATAGTATGTGCATCTAGGCTCACTACTGCTCTCAGCCTAGATGGAACTGCTGACCCTGAAGGATCACCTTACAGCTGCATTTGTCGTGAGTCTGTCTGACTGCTGAGTGCTAGGTGCTATTCATTGTCCGAAACACCCCGGTTATAGGCCCTCATTACTTTCCTATTTACTTTGGGCTTACCCTGCGTCATGTGGCACAAATTCCTGTGAGTCTCTGCTATCTCTAGTTAGAGTAGACCTGGAAAAGAACTGTGTCTGAAGTAATTATGGAAAGCCCAGACTTTGAAGACAGTCAGGCCTGGATTTAGGCTCAGGCTTAGACACTTCTTCATAGGCTAGAATTATTGAGAAGTTATCAATATGTCTCCCTGTAGTGTTCTTGTCTGTGGGGTTTTTCATAAAGATTGCATGAAATGGGCCCCCCAGATAAATTATTTTCACAAAGTAGGTTTTTGTTACTATTCTTAAAGTTAAATTATATTAAAAAAAATAGTAGAGTCACTCAAAGTGAACTTGCCCTGTTTGTAGGTTCTTTTAATAGCATTCTAAGTTTGTAAGTTTGAGAAACTGTATTTTATGTAAGTATCAAAAACAAAACCTGACAATTAGTTATAGCCTTGTACCAGTGTGGCCTTACACAATTTATCTGAACTCTCCATATGTTGGTTTCCTAATATGTAAGGCACAGAGTGAAATGTATGATTCCCAAAGCACTGCAGCAAGTACAATTGTACTAATTGCACAACATATATTTAAAAACAAATATATAAATCTTCAAATGTGCTGCAAATATATGGTATATGTAGATGACATCATCTCTTTCATATATTTGATCCATATCATACTTTCTATGACTTTTACTGTGACAGAGTGATTTTAAATCAAGATCAACCTTTACTACATTGGTTATCATTCCTGTCCTGATCTCTCAACACATGATGGAATTTTTGTGCATACCTTGTTTATTTCTACATCTACCCCATTAGATATAAGATCTAGTACCTGATATCCCATATACAGATTAGGATTATTTTATGTTTATTGAATGAAGACATTGATAAATGAATTATTGAAAATATCACATACATATTTCACCTTCTACTGTATATTTGAATACAGCTTTCATGTTCATCAAATGCATGTGTCAACATGGTAAGTTACCATGTTAATAAACAAATTTTTATGTATTTAATTCCATACAAGGAGAAAAAAATTTTATCAAGCTATGACACCCTTGTCAACTGCTATGTAAACACTAAAAACAATATAACAAATTCCTTTGTAACAGTCAGGGACATTGCATTCTGTACCAGATGTCTCGGCTAAGCTGGTAGATGGAATTTTTATGCCTGAGGGGTTTTATTAGGCATTGCAGCCATGGGGGATGGCTTGCTGCTGAAATGCTAGCAGGACAAATCAGGCGGAGGAAGTAGGGATGAGAATCAGAGGCACCAAAACCAGGCAGAGGATCACATGAGGCCTCCTGGGTAATACCAGGACTTCACTCACAGCCCATGAGATGAGTACTGAAGAACTCCCAGGAGATTGGGACAGACTAAGATGTCCTATATTCCTCATGGTGTTTTCCTTTTTGTTTACTAAAGTTGAACTGCCTTGACAAACGGGGCTCCACTCAGCTTTCTTAAAAAAGAAATTTTCTCCATTTTCTCAGCAATTATCCCTCAACTTTTCCTTGCAGAAACATCATTTCTGATCATTATCATAATTGTAATCTGATAATTGTGTTCAGTGTTTAACTAAAGGCACCATTAGTAATTATTTTTACAACACTTTTACTGAGCAAGTACCAAATGGTGTCATTTCTCATGTTCACCTTGCGTATCCTGCACTGTGAAGGACCAACTAGCAGTGGAAGTAATTACCTGGTAGCATGGCCACAGGGACCTTCAGATAATCTCAGCACGACTAGAATGCATCCTAATGAGTGGCCTTTTATCTTCACCTCTACCTTGTATGGCTACTTTCGCAAAACGAAGACTTCTCTAATTAGGATCACCGGACCATGAGACAGAATACAAATTATACCCCAAGCTGCAAAACAGAACTGAGACAGAAGTTTGGAACCCTCCCAAAACACAATGTATGTAAATTTTCATTTTAAAGGAAAACCGTTTTGTGGAACAACAGAATAATTGGGCTGCTGCATTAAACTCTTGTATCCCTCAAGATTTCCCTGACCTATGGCCCTCCCATTCAATCCATTTGTCCTCATAAAACTCAACTGTCACTGCCCTTTATAAATTCTGTAAATACTCAGTGAAGTAAAAACTGTATCACGAGTTAGATAAAAGACCAGAAAGGAGTTATTTTTCTATGGTGTACATCAGCTCTGATTTGAAATCTGATGTGAACACAGACATTACATACAACTTTATTTATTTTTATTTATTTATTTATTTTTTGTCTTTTTGAGACAGGGTCTCACTGTGCAGTTTAGGCTGGCCTTGAGCTCACTTTTGTAGCCCAGGCTGGTCTCGAACTCACAGCGATCCTCCTGCCTCAGCCTCCCGAGTGCTGGGATTACAGGCGTGTGCCACCACACCCGGCTACATACAACTTTAAATTCTACAAACATTGTATGACATAAAGCTCAAAGGTAATATGGGAAGGATT
This sequence comes from Myocastor coypus, assembly GCA_004027025.1. Taxonomy (NCBI): domain Eukaryota; kingdom Metazoa; phylum Chordata; class Mammalia; order Rodentia; family Myocastoridae; genus Myocastor; species Myocastor coypus. The sequence continues at coordinate 107,868 of PVJA010001858.1, forward strand.
TTATTTGTTTGCTCTTTGTTTTCTTTGTTTATTAAGACATATTTTATTTTCTTCTATGTGGCTTTTCAGTGTCTATTACTTTAGAAATGTCATGGACTACTTGTTTAAATACCTTAATAGAAAAATTAAAACAAAAAAAAAATCAAAATGTGCTTGACCTAGAATCTTGAATTTTTACCTCTCCACCAGCAATAATATTTAATGATCTGTTAAAATGGGGCTTTCTGAAAGGCTGTTATTATGCATACACAGCAGGGTTGCTTTGGAATGGTTTCTCTGGCAATGAGGAATAGAGATGGAATGGGCTGGTGGACTTAATAAAAGAATGTAAGACTGAGAATTTCTATTCAAAAGCAAGATGCCCACTAGGGAACAGCAAGTCCAAATACAATTTCCATCTTTTTTGAGCTAAGTAAACATTTTATTTTATAGACTTTAGAGAAATACTTTCTCTCTTGTGACACATACATAATTTGTTCTCCTTCTCTGTTGCCTTTTCCCATAGATACAGACAAAAATAGGTGATGCTGTGCTACAGACATGTACACATGTAGATATTGAAGGATACAGACACAGAAGTACACAGACATACTTGCACCAGCTTTCATTGAATTGGTTTTATTTGCTAGATGTCATGTTGAGTTCACTATTTTGCCAATGATGACAGTTCATTGTGTTGAACTGAATATTGGGTGGCTATGCAGGAATTGCATTATGAAGACTGGTTGTGACTAGAGAGTATTTTAAAAGAATAAGGTAAGCAGGAGAAAATAATGAAAGACCAAAGAAATGTCATCAAATGAATATATATGTATATATATATATATATACATATATATATATATGCACATGTGTATGATTATAAAGCAGTTTGTTATAGAAACAAGCATTTATTATACCATTACCTTATTACTTTTGTGTGCCTCAAGAAGCATCTATCCAATGTGTATTTTAATGGTCATAGAGAAAAAAGACTACCAAAATCCCCACAATTACCCGGGCATGGTGGCTCACGCCTGTAATCCCAGCACTCGGGAAGCTGAGGCAGGAGGATCGGTGTGAGTTCGAAACCAGCCTGGGCTACAAAAGTGAGCTCAAGGCCAGCCTCAACTGCATAGCGAGACTCTGTCTCAAAAAGACAAAAAAAAAAAAAAAAAAAAAAAGAACAAAATCCCCACAATTATTCATTAGCCTATTCCATTAAAGAAGCTAAATGACTGTTGAAAGAAAAATCTTTCTAAGGGGGAAAATAGGGGGCTAAAATTAATTTTTATTGGTAAATAAAGATGCATCAATGCTGATGGGAAGGCAGGCCATGGGAGGATCCCTCCTTTCCCATTTGAGATGTGCTCAGATACTGAAGTCTGCAAAGAGGCCCTCAGCAGTTAGAGTTCTCAAAGGGTTCATTGTTTAACTTAAAAGAAAAGAGATCTGGGAAGCTGCTCTCTGAAGGCAGGTGGACAGTTGGTGTCATTAGCATCAACTCTTATTGACATTGTCATCACTGGCATTAGCTGATGTCAATATCATCAATGGAAGTAACGGCAGGAGGCACTGAGCCAAGCTGGAACCGTAGTAAGCGCAAAGTTCACAGTTCTTGAGAGGCAGTAATGTATTTATCATGATTTTTTTTCAGTAACTGTACACCATACATAACAGCCAGTACTCTGTTTCATTAGCTCTATTTATGCTTATAACATTCTTGCAATATCATAAGGAGGGAAATATAATGTTCACTTTATTTACCTTTATAAAATTTTATTATGCACTAGTTCACACATATAAAACCCATGGTTATATATGTGTTGTGCAATGAAACACAATAGTTTATAGCAAGCAGTGGTGATCATATCATCAAATCTAAGTACACAAATTTAAGCAGAGCCTTTTGTTATGGAAAAGTCATGCGCGATGTGCTGTTTCTCACTGGCAGCTGGTAGTGCTGGCCTGGTCAGGTAAGCCCTCTGTTCCTGCACCGGGTTCCTTCCTTCTCTTCTACTTTCTGGCATCTTCTACAGCCCCTTGGCCAACCTGTTTGTACCTTGCAGTCCCCTCAACTCGTTGGTAACTGAGCCAAAGCTAAGCCTTTCCTCCTTCAAGTTGGGGGACTCAGTTATTTTTTTCCCAGTAAGAGGACAGAGACTGAGTCACCCTAGACAAAACCCTTGGACCTTCTCAGCTGTTACACCTCTGTGATCTCATGAAAACCGTCACTGTCCCTAAGGTTTTATTAATTTCTCTTTGTTTTAAAATTATTTATTAGACACATACATCTACAATATCCAACCTAGGCTTTCTTGTATTCTATATTTATGGAAGTGCTATAATTTAGTAGTCTTTTCAAGTCAAAATTCTTTCTCTAAACTTTATTTACATTGTAAGTTCTAATTGACTCATTTCTATAGCTGCATAGTGTGTGTCTTAGTTACTCTTCTCTCATTGCTGGGACAAATACTCGACACCTAAAATGAAAGAAGGAAAGGTTTATTCAGCTTACAGTTACTGAAGGTTTCAGTCCATATTTGGCTGGCCCAAGCCTGAGTGGAAGAGGGCAGAGAGCATCCAGCTCATGGTGGTGGGACAGCAACAATCGCGACAGAGGCAACCAACCAAACAGGGCAACAGAGAGCAACAGAGAGAGTCTGTTTTTCTGTCTCTCTTATGATACATTGGAGCTAGCGCCCCAGGCTGGGGAAGGTACACACACCCAGAATCCCAGCAGTACTAAAATCCAGAATCCTAGCAGTACTAAAAAAAACGTATAGTTCCAGTGGATCATGAGTTAGTCTCAAACTCTAGAAGTCCCTGTCCCATGACTACATGAGGCTTTGGGGGAGACAACTACACACAAGCCGTAACATTGTGCTACTGGGTAGAGTTAAACTGTGACTTATATGTGGCATGTTCATGGAGCCACCTAATGGCCTATTTTGTGTTTTGCACAGTTTTTTCCTCTTTGGCTCGTATTTCAAATTCTAAAGGAAAACTATGTGTAAATAATTAAAATATTAACTGCTGAACCAACTGTCCCAATAAGAAGAGACAAGACAAACTCAACCCTGTGACCTTCTCATCAGCAATATTGCTTCAATGTACAAAACCAAGAACATATGATAGGTTTCAATATCACTAAAATGCAAATCATAAAGATGGATAGCTGCTGAAATTATAATTACCCTCACATCCACTTGTCTGTGGTTGAAAATACATGTTTCTAGTTTTATTATATAAATTCTTCACTTGGCATTTATTATCAACTATTATCTTCTTTTATGACAATTAAGTTGCCTTAGTTCCATGCAAGTCCAGGAGTTCTTAAGCATGATGTATTATGCTTTATCAGTGATCTATTTCTGGTAGGATTATTTTTCAGAACAGTAAGCATTAAGCTAAAAAAAGGTCTCTAACTAGCCCATCTTGTAGATCAAAAAACTAAATGTCAGCCCTCTAAAGCAATTCTTTTAGAAATAGTGAGTGGCGGAGGTAGCACTAGAACTCATAATTTGTCATCCTAATGCAAGCATTTTTTCATTTGCTACAATATTACAACTGATCTTTATAACTGAAGATCAATATTTTCTATTCTTTTATGTTCATTTGTATAGTTCATTTTTTTGTAAGGCATGCAATTTTATCATCACATCTCAACTAGATTCCCTGAAGTCAAGCAACATTTCTACCCTCATGAAAACAAAATGTTATACCTTGAAAAACTCTTATTTGACTTTGATGGAGAAGTGAAATACTTCCATGACAAAGAACAACTAAAGAATTTCATAATGACAAAGCCAACCCTACATAGACTATTAAAAGATATTCTGGGAGGGTTGGGGAGATAGCTCAGTGGAATAAGTTCTTGCTCGGCAAGTACATGATCCTGAGTTCGATCCCTCGTACCACAAAAACAAACAAATAACAACAAAAAATAAGCAAAGTTATTCTAGAGAGGGACCCAAATGACTAGAACTCCACAAATAGAATTGACAAGAATCTACCAAATAGGGGAAATAAACACAGAAGAAAAAGAGGTAAAAAACAAAAAAACAAACAAACAAACAACCAGCAAGTAAATAATGTCAAGCATAAGTCAATACATCCCAGTTATAACCATCAATATAAATGGATTTAATTCACCAATTAAAAGAAATACACTGGCATAGTAGATTATGAAGCAAAATCCAAAAATATTCTGTATACAACTGTTGTAGTTGATACATTGTGTCAACCCAAGGAAGCTTCTCTGTGTCAGCTCCACAGGTTCCTGGCTGTGGCGGCCCCATCATGCAGAATACAGAGGTCCTGCACTGGGATGTGGTTAGTCCTACGCTGGGGTGTGATTGGTTCCACCCGAGGTGCCAGATGGGCTACCCCAGAGTGACTATCACAAAAAGTATATAAAAAGGAGTCAAGGAAGACTTTGTATGACCATGCCCTGCTGTGACCCGCATCGTTGAAGAAGTCCCGGTCTTTGGAGGAGCTTGATCTTTGTATTCATGCCACTTTGGAGGAGCTCCAATCTTCACAGTCAGTGTAGAAGGAAGAGAGAGGCTTGATGGATACCACAGCTGTTGCTCCTTCTCTGCTTTTCATTGTTTTCTGTTGCTGTGAACTGCTGTCATTTGCCTTGTAGCCAGCAGAGTATGAATTGAAACCTCCACAAACTGTGAGCCAAATAAACCTTCCCTTCCTTCATTTTGACTTTTGGGTATATGTCCCAGCAAAAAGTAAAAAGTAACTAAGACAGTGAGAAACACACTTAACTCATAAATTCATAGTCTGAAAGTCAAAAGATGAAAAATAATACTACATGCCCCAGACCCACAGAAAAAAAGCAGGGATAGCAATGCTACTCTCAGACAGTCTCAATTTCAAACCAAGAATGATCAAAGGAAATAAGAAGGCCATTACTAACTGGTTAGGGGAAGAATTCAAGAGAAAGAGGTAACAGTCATAAATATGTACGCACCCAACATGGGAGCACTGAGCTATTTAAAACAATTTTTTCTTTTCCAGAATGGGATTCCAACTCACGACATTGCACTTGCCAGGCAGGCACTTGTGCCACAGAGCTATCTCACTGGCCCCAATATAAGACAAATCTTAATGGACATGAAAAATCTAATATCCAATACCGCAGTCTTAACAGGAGACCTTAACACACTCTTATCCCAAAAAGATAGGTCAAGCAGACAAAAAGTTAGCAGAAAAGTAGCAGAACTGAATCAGAACGTGGAACAAATGGACTTAGTGAATGCACACAGAGTATTCCGCCAAACCACTTCTGCATATACATTTTTTTCAGCTGCACATGAGACATTTTCTAAAATAGACCACATACTGATTCATAGGTCATGCTTAAGTATATAAAAAAATAAAAATTATTCCATGTATATTTTCTGACTACAGTGCAATGAAACTGGAAATAAATGACAAAATAAACCACAAAAACTGCATAAATACATGGAAACTAAACAATATACTCCTCAGCAACCAATGGGTTATAGATGAAATCAATCAATAAGTTAAGCAATATCTACAATTTAATAAAATTCAAGTTCAACCAATTGGAGTTTATGTCATGCAATGAAAGCAGTTCTTAGAGGGAAATTTATAGCTATGAACACACACTTTAAGAAAAAATAATAGAATGTAAACAAACAAATACTCTAACTGTAACCTGATCATGTAAAAAGGAAGAGCAAATCAAACTCAAAGCCTAAAGATATGAGTAAATTATAAGATTACAGCAGAAATAAATCCAACACAAAGAAAACAATACAAACAATTAAGAAATTCAAAAGCTGGTTCTTTGACAGAGTAAATAAAATTGATAATCCCCGAGGTACCTTTATCAAAAAGAGGAAAGGAAAAACTCAAATTCACACAAAAAAGAATGAAAAGGGTGAAATTACCACAGATCCAATGGAGAGTCAGAAGATCATTAATAGCTATTTGAGAATCTTTACTCTCATCTAATGGAAGGCCCAGAAGAAATGGACAGATTCCCAGAAAGGTACAAATAACCAGAACTGAATCAAGAAGATATAGGAATTCTCAATTACTCAATAACAACCAATGAAATACAAAATTTAGTAATAATAAAAATAATAATAGTAATCTACCAAGAAAGAAAGGTCCGAGTCCTGATGGATTCTCAGCTGTATTCTATAAGACATTTATGGAAGATATAATCGCAATACTCCTCAAAATCTTCAATGAAACTGAAAAGGAAACAATTCTCAAAAAATGATTCCTGGAGACAAATATTATACTGACAACAAAACCAGAGTACGATACAACTATATATACTACAAAGCTATAGTAATAGAATCAGCATGATATTGGCAAAGAAATAGATCTGAGGATCAGTGGAATAGATTAGAAGATGCAGAAACAACTACAAACACACTCAACTACCCTATCTTTGACCAAGAGGCCAAAGATGTTCATTGGAAGAAAGATCACCTCTTTGACAAATGGTGCTGAAAAAACCTGGATCTCTACATGCTAAAAACTAAAACTTGACCTAAGTCTATCACCAGGCACTAAATTAAAGTAAAAATGGGTTAAAGATCTAAACATTAAAACTGAAAGACTAAATCTTGTGGAACAGAAAGTAGGAGGAAATCTTGAAGACATCAGGGTAGATAAAGAGACAAATGAAAATCAAACTGCATGGGTAATACTTGAAAGAATTAACAACTGGGACCTCCATTTGATGAGAAATTTTTGCATGTCAAAAGAAATTCCAAACAGAATGAAAAGATAACCTTGAAAAAAAAAAAAAAACAAATAAACATTTAGACAAAGGTCTTCTTCAAATTTATAAAGCACCAAAAAATATTAGGGCTCCCAAATTTAAAGACCCAATCCAGAAATGGGCATCCAAGATAAACACATACTTCCCATAGCAACAAATACTAGAAGATCATAAATGCATGACAAAAATGCCTTACATCAATAGCTATCTGTGAAATGAAAATTATAACAACATTGAGATACCATCACACCCCAGAAAAATATCTATCATAAAGAAATCCACTAACAACAAATGTTGCAGAGGCTGCAGAGAGGGGAGGTGGGGGAAGGAACCCTTCTCTAATACTGGTGGGAATGCAGACTGGTATAACCAATATAAAAACCAGTGCAGAGACTCCTTAAAAAAGTAGGACTGGAAATCTCATTCAAACGAGCTATCTCTTTACTGGGAATTTTTCCAAAAGAACTGAAAACATCGTATCATAGTGACTACTATTATGGTCTATATATACAGTTACTTTCCCTTTGTTCAATGAGAAGAAAGATTTATACTAACAGTACAAATATGCTAACAGAGAATATATCATGTCCTCATCTTGTACTCTGAATTATTATGAAGACAATAATATGCAATGAATTAATTATTGTATATGTACTTCTAATCTGTTGTGAAACTGTATCATTGCTATTTCTTTCTCATTAATATTAATAATAAAAAATAAAAGCCCATGTTCTGATGGACTCACTGCTTAATTTAATAAAAAAACTTATTGCAGAAGCCTTGATATCAATATGTCTCACCCACTTTAATAAAATTGATAGGGAACTTGCATACTCTAACTCATTCCTGATGTCAAATATTACCCTGATATACAAATCAAAGAAATATCCAACCAAAAAAGAGAAGTGTAGGCCAATCTCCCTATAAAATATAATTATAAAAGTTATCAGCAAGGTACATGCATACAGAATGCTGCAAAATATCAAGAAGATTATATACAATGACTAAGTGGGTTTCATCCTAGTAATGCTGGGGTAGTTCAATGTATGCAAGTCAACAAACATATCAACAGAATGAAAGAAAAAATCACATGATTGTGGAAACAGATATATCTATGTATATAAACAGGATGGTTTGGACAACTCTACTGTGGATTTCTGCTGGTCTATGGAAAGGAGAAATAATGCTCAATTTGTTTTGTCACCTTTTTTTTTCAATTATTTCTCCCTTTTCTCCTCTTGATTTCTTATATATTTTCTTTTTCTCTCTTCTTTCAATTTTGCATGCATATGAACTACTGGCTTGAAAACACTATGCATAACAACAAATGCTGTGAAATGCACATTACTTTGTTAAGTGAAATTCTTATGACTGTAACTTTTTCTTTTAATAATATTTTGTACTCTATAACATTTTAAAAAATCACACAATCATCCCAATAAATCTTTGAAAAATAGGCCTTTGAAAAATTTCAACATTCATTCATCATAAAAATGTATCAGAAAATCAGAATGGATGAAGTTTAACTCAATCAAAACAAAGTCATCTGTGACAAACCAACAACCAACGTCATACAAAATCTTCAAAATGCACAATATTTCACTTTAAAATTGGGAACAAGACAAGGATGTTCACTATCACTATTGCTATTGCTATTGCTATTGAATATGTTGGAAACACTAGTGAGTACAATTGTATAAGAGAAATAAAAGCAATAAGGATAGGAAAAGAAGAAGTTAAATTGTCATTATTCATAAATGGCATAATATTCAACAAGGAAGATTCTAAAACATCTATCAAAAGTGTTCTAGATTGAAAAATCAGATTCCATAGTGCATCTGGATGCAAAGTTAACATTCTAAAATTTATAACATTCCTGTACACAAACAACAAACACTAAGAGGAAAGTTACAGAAACCATGCTTTTCACAATATCATCTGAAAACATGATATACTTAAGAATCAATCTAATAAAGGAAGTAAAAGATTGATACAGTAAAAATTACAGTATTCTGAACAAAGGGATTGAAAAGAATTTCATAAACTGGAGACATAGTGCTTGGTTATGTATAGGAAGAACAAACACTGTGAAAGTGACCATATTCACCAAATTGTTATACACAATACAATCCCATCCAAAATACCATCAGCATATTTCACAGATCTAAAACAAACATTCCTAAAGTACCTCTGGAGTTAGAAAAAAACTGGAATAGAAAAGGCAGTCCTGGGCAGCAAAGGCAAGATAAGAATCACAATCCCTGACTTGAAATTATAGTACAGAGCAACTGTGATAAAATCGTATTGACAAAATAAATAAATAAATAAATAAAAGACCCAAGAATCAGTGGGACCAACTATCAAGTACAGACACAATTACAAATAAACTCAGTCTCTTAGACAAAGAACCCAAACATGTTTACTGAAAGAAAGCATCTAAAACAAATGACACTAGGAAAACTTGCTTTCCACATGCAGAAGACTAGATCTGTGTCTGTCACATGCACTAAACTAAAGCAAATGAATAACATATCTAAATATTAAAACAGAAACACTAAATCTACTGGATAAAAATGTAAGTAGAAATCTTGAAGGTGTAGATGTAGGTAGGTAGTTTGTGAATAAAACATATACTTCACAAGAAATCGTTCAAAAAATCCACAACTGGGATTTACCTTACTAAAAAGCTTTTGCACATCAAGAGAAACCAACAAAGTAAAAAAGCAACCCATAGTGCAAGAAAGTTCAGCCAACTATTCCTCAGGCAAAGGATTTCTATGTAGAACACATAAAGAATTTTAAAAATAAGGCCCCTACCACTGCAGTTGCAAAACCTTTGACTGTGTATGTATCTGCTTCCTCTTAGTCCAAAGAG
>PVJA010001859.1:0-12195 GCA_004027025.1 Myocastor coypus
TTTTTGAGACAGGTTCTCACTATGCAGTTCAGGCTGGCTTTGAGCTCACTTTTGTAGCCCAGGCTGGTCTCGAACTCGCAGAGATCCTCCTGCCTCAGCCTCCCAAGTGCTGGGATTACAGGCGTGAGCCACCACGCCCGGCTAAGCAGGCATATTTTTAATCAGTATTTGTTGTAACAAGTCAGTACTTCTGAGTCCCGAGGCCTGGCTGCCCTGGACATTTTCAAGCAGATTCAGTGCTAGTGCTGCCCATGGCCTACCACTGCCATCAGCACCCCCAAGAAAGCCAGCATGGCCAGCGCCCTGCCTTTTGGACGGGTTTGTGTTAAAGGTCAAGAGAATAAGCTTTTATTCTTCCAGGAGAGCGGCAAAAGTTTGTAGCCCATGCTGTTAATTGGCTATTAGCATTTTAATTTTCAAGGTCGGAGAAGATGTTGGCACAGTGCTGTCTTGCATGCCATCACATGTAGGAATCAGGTGAAAATGAAAATACTTGGACATTAAAACACCAGCATACAACAGTTGCTTTTTAACTTGTGCTTATTTATAAATAGCTCTAACTACCACCAGAAAAGGTGATAGCTATTAGTGGCAGTGAGTCCTCACTGGTAAAGGAATTCATGATTTAATTAATGGCAAAGGCATGACACAGAATGAATGATCAGGCTGTGTTTTGTATTCTCAGGAGCCTCCAGACCCTTTGATCGTGATTATGGAACCAGGCAGAGCCAGCTCACAGTGTGGCTCTTTCTCCTACTGGCTGAGGAGTGGGAGCAGCTTACCTCTCTGAAACTCGGTTTCCTCTTCCCTGTGAGGATCGAACAGTGAAGATGCAGGTATAGCACACAGCAAATGCGTATCGGTAGAATCCACGAAATGGAGCCGCCATCTATTTTCAGAGAGTTCTCCACCCTCCCCTGCCCAGCACCACCCTCTATCTGTCCTGGCAACCATACTTGGTAACTCTAGTCTTGTTTCATCATTAAAGCTTCAAAGTTCATTCATCTAAAACAGCCTTGGGACAGAACCGAAACACAGACATATTTTAGGAAGCAGATAAAGAGGAAACTACTCCAAAAGGTAAAATGCATAGGTCACTCCCATTACAGAACAGAGAGAAGGGCGTGCCTGATAGCTCAGGAACTAAAGCACCTGCTTAGGCAAAGGGCATCAGTGGGGGTTAGATCCCTGGTGAGCTCTGCTGGCCCCGCCCCTGGGGCATGCTGAGGCAGGGGTTGAGACTGGGCAAGGTGGCACCCACGTGTAATCCCAGCTCTTGGGAAGCTGAAAAACAGGAGAATCACTAGGAGACCAATCTACGTAGTGAGACCCTGTAGATCCCATGGACCCTGTCCTAAATACAAACAAACAAGAATAGAGAGAAGGGAGATTCATAAATAACTCCCAGTCAGTTTAACCAGATAGCCTTTCTCTAGTACCTTGGCGAAACATCGTGGCTGCTTTCCTTGTTTAGCTAATGTATTCAGTAGTACATTACATCTTCTTTTATTTTATGGAACAAAATTACTGTCATCACAGTTACCTTTTTCCTATCTGTTACCTTGGATCTATAGGATTTATATGCTCATTTTTTACTTGATATTTCAATGTCAGACATAGTCATACCTGAAGACTTTCCATGAAGTCTAAATTCAAGGCCTCGGGGCTGGCGAGATAGCTCAGCAGTCTAAAGAGCCTGCTTAGGCAAGCTTAGGCAACCACAGAGAGTGCAGTTCAATCACTGGCACCACATGCTGCGCCAGCCCCATACCCAGGGCAGGCTGAGTGGGCCATAACATCAATAAAGTTTAAATAAATAAATAAATAAATAAATAAATATGTTTTTTTAAAGTTACTGTGGAAACAGGGGCTTATTATATTCAAGAATTTCATTAAAAATTTCACCTGTGAGCTATTTTTTAACAACACATTATTTCTGTCTATGACACATTGATTCCAGCCAATTTTCTAAGATCCTCCAGATGATTTCCATCATTCACTGCTCTAAAGCCGGGGATCTTACCAAGGACATAGCTCCAAAGGGATGGTACACAAAAATGCAAAGATGCTAGCAACTGTGGTCAGCTGTCAGTCAGATGTTGTGCTCCTTTTCCACAGCATACAGTTGTTACTGGAAAAAGCTACCTAACCAGAAAGCACCTCCCTGCTATCTTTTGCGTCTCCACAGAGAATAAAGGTTAGAGTACTGTGATTCATAACAAACTCTTATAATTCACAGTAGACAGCAACAGGGAACTAATCCATCATCCTCCCCTAGCAAAATGGATAAATTAACTGTGAGGGCCACATGACTCACACATCCCAGTAGGGCAATGTGAGCAGAAAGCACTCTGTTCCGCTTCCTGACTGCAATGGCTAAAAGATGATATGCCTTCTGCACACGTGTTCCTGTGGATGTCAGTGCTTATAATGACATTGGAACTCACATATACAATGAAGTGGCACAACAAAATAGAAGAAGAGCACTGTACCTTTCTGTGTCCATTCTCAGAGGCAAGGAGTCTGCCTGACTGGAAATTCTCAAGTGGAATTGTGGAGAGCAGCAGATGAACTATACCTACCAAAGGCCACACTTCCTTGACTAATAGTGTGTCAAGACTGAAAATACAATCTTATAACTGGAATCTGGCCACTGTAGGATATAAAGCTAAAAGAAACAAATTTACTACATTAAAAGATACAGTTATGGATTCACATACATCTGGTAAGAGTGTAAATTGGTACAATCACTGTAGGAAATTGCTTGGCAAAATCTGCCTGAGTCAAAACTTTTGTGTATTATGTGACCTAGCTGCATGAATTCCCATCAGAAATGTGTTCATATTCAACAAATCATGTACTACTGTGTGATGCATACATACAATGAAATATTATTGAACTTTAAAAGGAAGAAAATTCTAACATATGCTATAACACAAGCCTTGAGCACATTAAACCCAATGAAGTAAGGCAATTGTAGAAAAAAAAAAAAAAAAAAAAAAAAAACCTACTTTCACTTATATGAGATACATACAATAGTCACATTCACAGAAATAAAAAGTAGATGGTCACCAGGGGTTGAGAAGGGAAATGAGAAATTGTTTTTTAATGAGTCTAGAGTTTCAGCTTTCTTTGCAAGATGAAAAGAAATCTGGAAATTAGTTATACAACAATGTGAAATATACTGTTAGAAGAATAACTTCAGAAGATTAAATTTAACAGAGTTGATTTGAGCAATGAACAATTTATGAATTAAGCAGCACTCAAAACCAGAAGAGGCTTGGAGAGCTCTTTCCAGCGGCATAGACAGTGAGCTTTTACAGGCAGATGAGGAAGCCAAATAGAAACATCTTCTGATCGGTGAGAGGCCTCTGCCTTATTTGGGCATAGTGTGAGGAAGTGTTTGCTTTAATTAGGTATATGCTAAGCAATTAACTATCTGTGCGTTGCCAGAGTTTAGCTGTTTATGACTATTGGCTGAAATCTTGCTAGTTGCTATGCATTGCTAATATATAAGATATTCCTAAACTGGATTTAAGGTTGTTTATTTCCTAGATTAGGTTGCAATTGTTGTAGATAAATTTAACATGCAAAGATAGCCTCAGGCCAATAGCTTGTTGATTATGTATTTTATTAGCACAACCCCACAGAATAATACACTGAAAGATGGCACATTTTTTGTTATGTGCCTTTAACAACAAGCTATTCTTTTTAATTGTCTAAAATGTTTAGAGTACTATAATTCATAATATCCAGGAACTGGGAAATAATCAACTATCCTTCCACAGCGAAATGGGCAAACTAACTGTGAGCTATTTGCTAATGGAAATTTGTATGAGAAATGAATGGTCTATGACATGAACAAGATGAATACATATTATAATCACAATGTTAATGAGCAGAAATAGACAACAGGATAGATTTCATCTATTCTAAATAACTTCACTTACTTAAAGCACAGAAAAAGGTAAAACTCTTCAGGGTTGTTAGAAATCTGAACCATCCTCACCTTTGGAGTAGTGAGTAAAAGAAAGCCAGGTGGAGGTAAAGAATACTCCCATCATGTCATGTTGTTTCAGGTAACAGGTTTCTATAACATTAATCAGTTGTTTGAACATGTTTCTAGAAATGCTTATATCTTCTCAAAAGAAAACAAATCACAGACTAGGAAGTAAAATAAATCAAAAGTGTGCCCTGCCTAAGGGTCGTTGACCTGTACAGGAGTCAAAACAATGAATGTAGCATTTGCAATTAAGTGATTAATCAGAATCAGGCTACCCCAGAATTGCTTAATATTTAGTAAAACATCCCACTGTATATAGATTGCCTACTTTCTCATCAAATTATCATTCATCTAGGAGTACCAACAAGAAATATGTTTAACAATTAAAATTCTATGGTAATTTCACACTCAGCAATACCTTGTGTTCATAATTTCAATATTAGATCTGATTGAATATGATTAAATATGGCCTATGGTTTCCAAAACGGGTTACATGATGGATCTCAATGAACTCATTAGTAGCTAATTCTATAGAGATCTTTCTAAATGCTAATGTTTAGTTGCCTTTGGCTCATTAATTAATTTAAAGGTTTGTAATTATTGAAATTTTTGATTCAAGTGCATCTGTCACTTTTATTATTGGAGAATGCTTATTTGTATTTAAAGATTAAAAAATATATTATCCAAAGAAAGGGAGTATTTATTTGGTAAAGATAAAAGAGAAATAGGAGAAGTTATTCTATCAAACACATAAGAAGCTGAAACATCTACAAATACTTGACATAAAATAGAAATCATGAATGCAAAAGCAGAGATGGGAAAGGAGTCAACTCTGTGGAGATCATGAATAAAATATTAAACTAAACGCACTGCATCACTTCTCGGCCTTTTGGCTAAGATCAAGTGTAAGCATACTGCACAGGACAAAAAAGGAGAGTCTGTTCATGTCTAAAATTAGACAGCCCTATCCTAAAAAAAATCTAAGCAAGCAAAAATCCAAGTTGACATTATACCATAAATTCTAAGTCATTGTTTGGAGTCCTCTCTCAAAGGATCTATAATCATTCCGGGTTGCTAGAAATTTCGTACTAGGAACACGATTCGAAACTTTGAGACATTCACTTTGTTTCACAATCAGGATGACTTCTATCATGTATTCCTTCCCAGTCACTGCCAAGCAGAAAAGTCAGCATACCAATAATAAACTCAGCAAGGAAGAAATTAGGGAAATAATACTTTTCACAATGGAATCAAGGAAAACTAAATACCTAGGACTTAACCTAACCAAGGAAATGAAAGACCTCTGCAACACAAACTATCATACTTCGAGGGAGATCAAAGAGGACATCAAGAAATGGAAAGATGTCCCTTGTGTGTGGATAGGCAAACCCAAAATTGTCAAAGTCAGTGGTTCTCAACCTTTCTAATGCCGTGACCCCACAATACAGTTCCTCATGTTGCAGTGACCCCAAACAAAACAATAACTTTAGTGGCTACTTCAAAACTATAATTTTGCTATAGTTATGATTTGGCATGGCCTTAGGCGACCTCTGTGTTTTGGTTGTTTGACCCCCACCGGGGTCGCGACCCACAGGTTGAAAACCGCTGGAAAGTGGTCATACTTCCAAAACTGATACACAGACTCAGTGCAATCTCAGTCAAAATACCAGTAGCATGCCTTGCAGAACTAGAAGAAAGTAATCCTAGAGTGCTCTCTAGAAGAGACCCAGACAGCAAAAGCAATTCCAGGCAATGAAAACAAGGTAGGAGGACTCACAACTCAGTTATACTATAGTTATACTATAAACCTATAGTGATAAAGATAGCAGGTATTAGTAAAAGCAAAAATACAAATACCCAAAACACATGTGAATCAGCAAAAGAAATTAGAAGACGCAGAAATTACTCCAACCAAGTTCAGCTGCCTGATTTTTAACAAAGGGGCCAAAAACCTATGTTGGAGGAAAAAGAGCCCCTTTCATAAATAGTACTGAGAAAACTGGCTATGCAGAAGATTAAATCTAGACTCATATCTCTTACCAGATACAAGCTAAAATCAAAATCAATCACAGATTCAAATGTTAAAGCAGAAACACTAAATGTGCTGTAAAATAAAATTGGTAAAGCTTTTGAAGACATAGAGGCAAGGACTTTCTGAAAAGAGCCCTAATTGCATAATAGATAACACCAAGGACAAACCAATGGATCATATAACATCCAAAAGCTTCTGCACAGCAAGGGAAACAACCAACAACGAAAAGAGACCATCCAAAGAATGGGGGATGGTGGGCTGCAGCTATTCTTTAGACATAGAATTAATACCTAGGCACATAAAGAACTCAAAAAATTAGACCCCACTCCCTAAAAAGTAAAAGATCAAATCAAAACATGGGCAATTGGGGCTGAAGAGATAGCTCAGCGGTCTAAATGCCTGCCTGGCATGCTCAAGGACCCAGGTTCAATTCCTGGTACCATATGCTACTCCAGTCCCAGGTGCTGAGCTGGCCACCAAAACCACGCATGGCGGCACATGCTTGTGATCCCAGAACTGGGAATGCTGAGACAGGAGGGTTACTATGAGTCTGAGCTGTGTAGTGAGACCCTGTATGAAATAAACGAAGAAAAATTTTAAAAAAATTTAATGGACACCATAAATGAATGGACACTTCTCAGAAGAAAAGTATAGATTGATAATAAATACATCAAAAATGTTCAACATCCATGACCAGTAGAGGAATGCAAATTAAAACTATACTGAGAGTGGGCTGGGGAGATAGCTTCGTGGCACAAGTGCCTTCCTGGCAAGTGCAAGGTCATGAGTTCGAACCCCAGTCCCGAAAAAAAAAAAAAAAAAAACTATACTGAGAGTGCATCCTATTCCAGAGGGGGGGGGGGGAAATAGCTGTCATCAAAACATCAAATAATAAACACTGGTGAATCTGTAGGGAAAAAAAAGAGCCCTTATACATTGTCAGTGGATACGTAAACTAGTATATTCACTATGGAAATCAGTATGAAGATTCCTCAAAACACTAAAAATAGAAATTCCACTGGACCCAGCTATTCCCCTCCTAGGTATCTTGCTGAGAGAGTTCAAGACTTTATATTACAGGGATGTGTGCCTATCCATGATTATAGCAGCACAATCTGCTAAATCCTAGCTGCCTATATAATAATGAATGGCTTAAAAATGTGGTATTTATATGCAACTGAGTACTATTTTGTCATAACTAATAATAAGCTTGGACCATTTGTAGGGAAATAGATGCATCTTGAGATCATATTATTAAAATAAATGAAATAAAATCAGACACACAATCTTAAATACTGTATATTTTCTTTACATAAGCAACCCAAAACAAAAATAAAGAGCAAAATAAAAGTAATATGAAAAAATGAAAAGAAAAAGATGTAGTGTGTTAGGGTTTTTGTCTAGCTGTCCCCAGAGCCTCATGCAGTCATGGGACAGACTTCTAGGGTCTGTCTCATTAATTCATAATCCAGTGCTGGGATTATGGGAGTGAGTGCTGCTGGGATTATCTTGTGAGTGCTACACCCAGCCTAGGCCTACACCTAACCTCAATGCAGCAGAAGAGAGACAGACTTGCTCTCTGCTGCCATTGTTGCTGCTGCTGTTACTCCTGCCATTTTGCTCTTGCTGTTTTGCTGTTTCCTGCCACCGTGAACTGCTGCCCTCTGCCATGGGCCACTCTGCCTTGGAGCCAGCTGTGTATGGACTGAAACCTCTACAAACCATGAGCTAAATAAATATTTCCTTCCTTCACTGTCAGGTATTTTGTCCCAACAGTGAATGAAAAGTGACACAAGCATCATGGTGGAGACTAAGCCAAAAAAAAAAAAAAAAAAAAAAAACCAGCTGGGAAGGAAGGGTGAGGAAGAATACTACAAAATTAAGTCTTGTTATGTACATACACCAAACCCCTCATGATGAATATAATCATTGTGCACTACAAGCATGTACTAAGAAATACTTTTAAAAAGAAAGAGGAGCTAAAAATATCCAGAGGAAAAGAAGAAGGGAAAGTAGGAGGTGTCTTGATAAGTAGGAGGTGCCTATGATTTCAGTGTTTAAGAAATCTTGTCACACACACACACACAAAAGAAATCTTGTCACAAATAAGAGTACAGAACTGTAAAAAACTTTGAAAAGTAAATAAATATTGTTTCTCTACAAATGACCAGGTTTATAGATATTACACCATAAATGTACAGTCCACACTTATACTAGGATTTGTTTGGACTGTGGCTCTGGTTTTATGGAGGGGTTCTCTTATCTGGATCTTTTCTTGGTACTAGGAATAAAACTCAGGACCTTGCACTTGGCAGGCAGGTGTTTACGCCGCTGAGCATCTCCCCAAATCCAGCTCTTCTGCAACTACGGCCTTGCATCTGGGCGTTTCTTCCTTGTCCGTTGTACCCCCCAGCCACATGTGATTTGGAGACATTCCTTCCTCACTTGGCTTTTGGGAACATTTGATGCTTTTAGATTGCCTTCAATGAGTGCAATGTTGGGAGCCTGAAGACTGTATTAGGGTTAAGCAAGGACGGATGTGTGGTTTGCTTAGCAATAATATTTATCCAGATACATGGTAGATTTCTGGTCTATTTGATTATGGTCAGTTTGATTTAATGAGTCAATAGCTACCCTGAGTTCTGTACACGTGCATATTCAACCCTGCCTGATTCACTAGCATCAAAGTTTGGCCACCACGCCCCACTTGGAAGACAGTTTCCTTGAGGCCATCTGACACAGTAGGCTTCATCTGATCTTTGTTGGATCTAACTCCTCCTCTCAGTTGAGAAGTTTAATGGGAGGCCATTGAAGAATGCTTACAGCCTCAAATCTCCTGCTTTTGTGGGATTCAGAGTAGTTGATTTAGTTTCCAACCACATGGGTTCCCTGCTCTTCTAGCTGTTCTCGCAATCTGGTTGCTTTTCATGCCCACTCATTTCTTTCTTATAATAACTTATGAAAAGCAGCACAGAGCAGGCAACAGATAGATAGCCTGGCTCTTTTCAACTGCTTTCTTTAGGGCAATTATTATACATGTGCTCTGCTCTCTAGCTAATTATGAATGACAATTTCGCCAAATGGTGCCTTGACATTACCCAGTCCATCCGCTTCTCATTTTTGACAGTACCTACTTTGCAGCTGCTTACTACCCCACATCCAACACAAGGGTGCACATAAAAGGTTTGTGTAATGGTATAAGGTGTCAGCATAAATGCTACTTATAATAATAATGTTACTAAAGCAAATACATCAAAAGCAAGTTATTTCAAACCAGGTAGGGTGACATACACTCTAACACCAGCGCTCTGGGGTCTGAAGCAAAAGGATCATAAATTTAAGACCAACTTGGAAACTTTAGCAACTTACTAAGATCCTGTATCAAAATAAAAATAGTAACAGTGGTGATAATAATAATAATGATGATGATTGGGTGGTGGCTTATTGTAAAGGCCCTGGCTTTGATTCCAGTGCCAATCAGTCAATCAAACAAATAATAAGTGGCTTCAAGAATACTGACTTCCATTTGCTCTTGCAACACCTGAGTGGATCCAGGCTATCAGGATAGTGCCTCCCCATCACTTACAAAGCCATGTTCTTTCCATTTTTTTTTCTTCAGTACACTAGGGTGCTGCCCTACATTGTGAGGTTGGCTCAACTTTAAATCAATATACCAAACTGTGGAAAGATAAAAAAAAAATATGTCCGGGAATAGTAGCCTCTCTTTTCCTTAGGAAGTACAAATCTCACACATCAATTTTCTTTCAAGTGCCATTAACTCGCATTTCATCCCATGGCCTCTAGCTGCATGCTGTAATAGTAAAGGCAAAGGAAGAAGAAATGCCACGGTGTATCATTTGATCATGGGTACCACGGAAAAGAATCAGGAAAGCTGAATGATCGTGTTACCCACTAGGCAGGAAGGCTAAGCACATCTGCCCAGGGGGAAGATGCCACTGAGGACTACCATCCCCTCAAGTTATGAATTTCAGATAGGGCCTGCTAGTAAAGACCTCAGGAACTGGTTTAAAGTAGCCAAAACCTACCAGTCCCTCCACTAGGTGACCTACAGTGAGATCTGCTCAGTAGAATCTCATAATAATGCTAAATTTGGTGCCCCGGAGCAAGTCTAGCCTGCCATTTTTAAGCATGTAACATTGAAAGCAGCATGATCTAGAAGCGTACAGACTCAAGAATGCTCTTTCCTCTGTGTGCAGTGACAAGTCTCCCCAGGAAGAATGTTCATCAGTCTTATGCATAAAACCTCCTTGCTTCCTTTGTTTAGGGAGACGCTGCTTTGGGAGTTATCTTGGGTGTTCGCCTCACTTTCTGTAAATAATTAACCTCCCTTCACTCTTTTATCTCCTGCCTGTGCTTATTGGCTTCATACTCATCAAAGGACAAACCCCTTGTGTTAGGTTACAGATTTTTGGCAACCCCGACGAACCACCTTTCCTTTGAAGTCTAATGGACCTCAGCCAACTTGCCTGCCAGCAGAAGCAGTGGGCAGCAACAGATTTCCTGTTGCCAAGGGTGAGTCCCAGGTAGCTAGAGGAAGCACCCTTTAGGTGCCCGACTCACCAGTCCTTTGCTGCCACTGCACCAAGGGAACTTGCCACCCACTCTGAACGTTCTCTCTGAAGTCCCTAGGGTTGGCCCCTCAGGCTGTCTAACAGGGTCCCAGTAATGAAGTGGTAAAACCTAAGTCATAAAGCACACAGGATGATCAATTCTAGGGCTAAGAGATTGGGACATTGCTGTCCTTATTAAGAGATTATGAAATACTTCCATCCTGCCTGCTACCAATTACAGGTTTGGGAAACATCTCCACCCCTGGAGAAGGAGATGCTGGCTAGGACCACAGAAAACCTCACCTCAAAAAGTTTTTTCAGGTCTGCTTAAGAACAAAGAGGATCAACTCTTGGGAGTTAGAAGGAAGCATGGCTTTTTGATATTCCAGAATCCCGAACTGTGAAATTTTACAGCTTCAATGTTCTGAAGTCCTTTGGCAGGAAAACAAATGTGAACATCATATGAGAGCAAAGTGTTATGAGATTGGTGTTACAAAAAGCCATGTTTGTTAGCCCTTCCCTAGGTATCTGGAGACAAGGTCTTAACAGATCTCTAGGGCAGGCAACAAGGTCAGAAACCCAAGAGAGTCCATTAGGGTGTCTCCTTGGTCATAGGCAGACATTTGATTATTTGTCAATGAGTAAGAAACACATGGTCTTTCTCTGCAATACATAAAGGGAATAATATGAACTGAAAAACCAGGACAAACACAACATGGTCTCTAAATTACAATACTATTCTGTAACTGGATTTATTCCATAAAAGGGAGGAGCAATGGAACCACATGCCCTATGTATAGTGCTTTGTGGCCTTATATCAGAAGAAAAGGATAAATCTTTGACCAAGAAAGTAAAACCCTTTAGCTGTTTGAATTTTTTTTTTTTTCTTAGTGACAACCTGTTTTTTAGGCCCCAGCTCAGGTCACTGCTGAACAGGTAGATGAACCTGGACATGGTCATTTTTCAGGGAACACTCTGAAAAGAGCCCTAGGGGATTGGGGAGATAGCTCAGTAGAATAAGCGCTTGCCTAGCAAGTGCAAGGACCTGAGTTCAATCCCCAGTACCAGGAAGAAAGTGCCTCCCCCAGAGCAGGCTGAGCCAGCCATAACATGAAAAATAAAATAAAATAATAATAATAATAATAATAATAATAATAATAATAAATGTGTTAATTGTTATAATCTGCTCTCATAAGTCATCAAAATTTTCAAGATATGTATAGCTAAAACTGGAGGGATACAAGATAAGATATCAGATTCTATCAGTAGTGGGATACAGGGCCAGCCAAAGAGTTCAGTGGATTAAAGTGCCTTCAAGCAGGTGCAGGGGTCAGAGACCTTAGGAGGCTATAGACAGGCAGATCTCTATGAGTCTGATCTAGTAGTGAGACCCTGAACATCTGTGGACCCTTCCCTAAAATACAAAAAAAAAAAAAAAGTACTAGTGGTATCAGCAATGGGTTGTAATTGCCATTCCAGCTCCTCAATAACAGTTTCTAGACTTACTGACAGGTTGATTTTACTCACATGCCAAAAATAAAGGAATTCAATACTTATTAGTCCAGGTAGATACCTTCACAAAGAGAGTT